>JAMPIV010009535.1:225000-445000 GCA_024509875.1 Oreohelix idahoensis | reverse complement strand
AGTAATAGTAGTAGTCGTAGTAATAGTAATAGTAGTAATAATAATTGTAGTAGTAATAGTAGTAGTATTAGAAGTTGTCGCAGAGAGATTTATGATTAATAAATTTCTATATCTTTACTTTATTCTACCCGTGTCTTCTACTTTATTATCGCTCTTTTATCCTTTATTTCGCATTCGTTTGATTGTGGAAAATATAACTCTCCCATTCAAACCTTCGCCTGTCTCTTTTCTTATTTAGCAACGCATTTTATTGCTGTTAAGCTAAGTTCTTGAGTAGACCGAATAGTGTGAAATTCGTTCTCGACAGACATATGATGGCAGACAAACGTCTAACATTTTCATCTGACACGAAACTTCTACGGTTAAGTTTCTCGGTGATGGGTGTGAGAGGCGCCAACATGCATCGCTCGGGAATGACCAGAGGTAGCGGCAGGTGTTAGAAACGCGCACTGGCAGTTTTATTGGCGACGTCTGAGTGAATGTAGGTGTTAAGACGGGACTATTCGGGTTTTCGAGAATTAATGAATCATTTCTTTTCATGAGATATAAACCCCAGTAGTTTAGACTAAATTCATTCAGTACTCCGCAGTCAAGACTAGAACCATCTAGCTTTCGATTCCTAAGATCTCTGTTGATAGAAGCATCATTTAGTTGGTCGAATTGGAAATAGTTCTTAGTAGTTCTGTGTTAAGGTATAATAATATATCTAGTAGTGGTTGAGTGATTTAAGTGGTGTTCGCCAATTTTATTTTCACTAGTTAGATTTCTGTGCAGAGGGATTAAATTATAAGTCTGTTATATTCTCTAGTTGACGTGTTACAGTGGATAGCAAAATAAATTATGATTTCTAGCTTAAACTCATGCAGCTATAAATAAATTTAATTAAATTGCTAGTAATCAGTCGAGAATATTTTAAACTAACTTATAACTGCACTGATAGTATTGACGAAATACGTATGTATTTCTAATTCATGGTGATTGATTTTTTATGAATATAATTTATTTCACGGGAGTTTTAAACGATAAGACAAGCTTTAAGCTTGCAGTTTATAATTTAAGTTATAACCGAAATGGATAACTATGGTATAGTTTACGCGGATAGAATAGGATTGTGGAATATGCTATATGATGTTAAGTTTTGCATTTTTTCTCCCTATTTAGTTCTGGGTCAATAACCCTATAACCTTACCGGCGGCTTCCATTCCATATGAAGTGAGTATATTTTCTATAAAGAAAGAACATTCTTAATAACTTATAAGGGCTTTCAAAGTGACTGTCCAGCCTTGTGGTTTACACCCAGATAGAGACATAGCACTGGCCCCAAAGACTTATTAGAATACATGATAACTGGACTATTCGAATATCCAGAGTTCTTGTTTGTTTCCAAAGTTCATATACAGTCGGCCTGTGGTGGCGACTAAATCAAAAACAGTAACAGTACTTATATAACGACCACGTGTTGTGAAGAAGATTGACCCCTGAATAGAATTTGTTTACCTGACAATCGAATGCATGATTGAAGAATTTCCGCTACTGTACCCATGTGACCAGTTGATTCCATAATTATTTCCTACCTGGACAAAATGTGTGATAACATTTGTCAGCACCCTGTTTAAAAAAATAGTGACGTTTGCGCTTCCCAACATTTGATTAATTAGTCAGTTGGAAAAGCTGGGGCTTTCTTCGCTCGTCAACCAACAGTGGATGGGCTGCATGTTCCTTTAATCAAAATTTTCCAGAAGGTGGCGAATGCAACCTGTAGGTAAAGTTGATTGTGTGTGTTTCTGTGATCACAGTTTGTTTGTCAGAGCGAGCGAATGCAGGAAAAAAATTCTTTCATGTAATAACTCATTTAATAACTCTGTATTCTGTAATTTCATTTATGCAAGTTTGTTGCTAAATGCTGTTTTCCTCTTAGACTAGATTCAGGTATTAACTCTGTTCTTAAACTATAGAGGAGAAATCTTAGACTATAGCGTATAAATCCGTGACTCCTTGGGGCTATCACTTTTCTTCTAACAGGATCGTGAGCTAAACATAGAGGGAAAAGATTACACCTATAGGTCTATTGTGTGTTTTTAGTAAATTTATTAACGTATGTGTATTTGTATGAGATTTGATAGTCTAATGATTTCTGTTGTGACATTTCTTATGATAATAAAACTTACATAAACTTATTTAAGTGTGTCGGTCAGCTTGTTCCAAACAAATATTCTTTTTTACTTACTTAGTCATTCCCCTTCTACCGTGAGGTGTGGAGGTTTGGAAGAGAGAGCGCCAGACTATCCTATCAGCTGTCTTCCTCCTGGCCTGGTTCCATTCTAGTCCTCGGTCCTTCAAAGATTGTCTAATGTTGTCCTCCCAGCGGACTCTGGGTCGTCCTGGGGGTCTGGATCCTTGGCTCTTTGTTTCCCATGCTTGTCGTGGTAGCCGATCTTCTCCCATTCTGCAGACATGGCCAAACCATCTTAGTTGGGACTGTTCTACTTGGGTCTGCAGGGGGTGGGATTTAAGGCCTTGACGTATCGTCTGGTTGCGTACCATGTCTCTTCTTGTTACTTCAACCACCTTCCTCAAATACCTCCTTTCTGAGGTTTGGATCTGGCTTTTGTGGGTTGTAGTCATTGCCCATGACTCGCATCCATATATCAAGACTGGGACATAGGTGGAGCGGTATACAGCCATCTTCGTTTTCTTACCAACCTATCTCTTGCTGAGGAATTCTCGATTTATGGCCTGAAAAAGTCTCCCAGCTGCTGCTTTTCGAGTGGCCAACTCTTCTTTGATGCCTCCCTTTCGGTCAATAATAGCTCCGAGGTATTTAAAGTGGTCTACCTGCCCCAGGACCTGTTCTCCCAGCTTAATCTGATGTCTTCTTTCTTCTCGTGATATCACCATGGATTTTGTTTTAGAGCTGCTTATGACCATCCCTCTCTTCTCCAGCTCTTCCTTCCAGACTTGCAGGTTGGATTGGAGATGTGCCTCTGATTTAGCAATCAGGGCAACATCATCAGCAAATGCCAGCTCTGAAATACAGACCTGTTTCATCTTCCAGTACCCCACTGAATACTTTCTTATTCTCTCCTTACATGCCTTAATGACATCGTCCATGAGGAGTATGAAAAGGTAAGGTGACAGGATATCACCTTGTCTTACACCAGTGGTGGTCCTGAACTCTTCTGACTTATGGTTTGATGTCCTCACATAATTTCTGCAAGACTTGTAGAAGCTCTGTATAGCATGAATCAGAGGTGCTGGAATGTTCTTCCTTGCCAAACAATCCCAAAGTTTGCTCCAGGGGACCCTGTCAAACGCCTTTTCCAGATCTATGAAACAAAGATGGATCTCACTCTTATACTCAAGGGCCTTTTCACTCAGCTGTCTGAGTGTGAAGATTATGTCTTGAGTACTTCGGTTCGCTCGGAATCCTCACTGGACCTCATCCAATTGTGGCTCAGCTAGGCGTCGGAGTCTCTGCTCTAGGATTCTAGAGTAGATTTTACCAGGGACACTGAGAATGGATATGCCTCTATGGTTTCCACACTGTCGATTGTCACCCTTTTTGAAAATTGGTGTTATGATGGCAATCTCCGAATCCTTTGGTATTGTAGTAAAATCTGCGAGAATAATCGCTCATTTCAGTAAGATTTTAGTCATAAAATGATAATAAATACAACAGCCCTATTGTGTCTGACGGGGATGCTCTCACACGCCAGCATAGCGCTGAATTTAGTGCATAGGAACGGCTTAGAACCGCTCCCCCCGTTTAAACCTACTCGCGTTCCTTGTGACGTACATTTTTAACATTTTGCCCGATTTGATAGAGACTGTGGCAAGACTTACAATTAACGCTTTGGCGGAAGTGTGCCGCAAAATAACTATCTGAATTAACGTATTCTGTCAACTTTAACGCAAATTTAGTAGTAATCCTTACATTTTTTGGTAGTGTTACAAGATACAACACAAATTATTAACGCCAATTCTTACCCGCCATGCACTCCCCCCGTTTCGTTTGACACATTCTGCCATGCAGATATACACGCGCGAGCAAAGCCAGCCAAAGCAAAACCACGCAGACAAAATTATTTTCATCCGTGCGGTAGCATTTCTGACGTAACTGAAACAAGTTAGTTATTTGAAAAATACATGCTAGCGAGAGAGGGGAAGATGGCCGTCTTGTGCAAATTTTATTTGACGATTGGCAGTGGAAAAATTGTAAAATCTAAACCAATATCAAATTGACCATAAAAATCATATGATAATATAGCTTAAAGTTCAATGAGCAAGAATATGTTCGAAATAATATGATAGTCACAATATTAGCCCAGTTATTGAAGAAATACTAAATGTCTACGGACACACTAACAGACTGACGGTTGTTCCTGCTTGTTAATTTTTTTTAACGTTAGTAGGGACGCCGGCTTAGAAATAGCGGCATTGAGGTACATTCAAATTCGCTTGGGTAAACAGAGAGTATAGGGGGAAAGGGGGGCGGTAGGAAAATGTAATTCAAAACGAAACATCTTTTGTATTGGCATAACTAAGGCAGGCTGGCCAATCGACTACCAGACGCAGAGTTGGGAATTATTATTATTATTATTTTTTTAAAAGAACTGCATTTGAATTCTGGTAGTCGAAGGTTTCGATTGGCCAGAGATACAAAATATTAGCAAAAAGCTTTCGCTGCTCAGTGCCAGTTGAGAAAAATGTCATTCAGTTACGCTGAGATCAGCTGTGATAAATTTAAACTTAAATAATAGATAAATATTCACAGTCTGGGCAGAGCACAGGGAAACTGGGGCCATTTCTTTGTAAAGTCAGCGTCAATTGTTTATATTTTCTTGAATTGTGGTAAGGATGCTTTATGAATTACTATGTTTATTCCAACTACCAAAGTTAGATACTGCTATGGGGGAAAGTGAAGGACATGCCGGGAGCAGACATTGTTGAGTCCTCACTTTGAAATGTATCTAACTGGTGTATGTTGTCATGATTTTGTTTAAATATTATTGCATTAGAATAGTAATAAGCCTCTGTGTTCTATGAACACTATTAAGCATGCCTGAAGCATTTATATTTAAAAAAAGAAACAGAAGAGAAAATCATACCAAAGGAAATGTGGTTACTCCACATTATTGTATTGAGGAAAAATATTTAAACGTACAGTGGCGTATCTGCCATAGGGACCTAAGGTGTGGTCACAGCAAGGTGGGAGTCATGTAAAATTAGGGGCGAGTGCCCCTGTAAGGCACGCGAGGCTGACCCCATACCTCCTTAGGAGAATAACAAATATAGTGAGTGATCAGATGTAAAAGGCCAGGGTGTCCTTTTGTTGCAGAGGTTCTATTTCCTGGTGCCAGCTGGTGACAGTAAACCTGCTGAGTCAGAAACATACTATCAAGTCTCCGACCCTTCATATGCTGTCAACAGATAACGGGAGGAGCTTGGTGCACGTTTGAAAGAGATTTTCTGCATCTACATATTGTATTTCATTCTACCAAGGAATCCCAGGTGATGAGTTAGGCATCTGGGTACATCTGACACTTTCGCTTTAACAAACACTGATATTTCAACATATACTCAGGAAGTTTTGGGGCGTGATGAAACTACAGCCCCTCATACACAGTGACTCTTCCTGCTAGATTAATAGAGTAATAGCTGTGAACATTTCCCACAGGACAGATATATATATATATATATATATATATATATATATATATATATATATGTATATATATATATATATATATATATATATATATATATATATATAAACTTTATAGTGTTGGGCAAATTATCCACACATACTTTAAGTTGATCCTTTTTATGTAAACTATCTTGTCCTCATTTTGAAAGACCTGTCCAAGAGATATGACTGGACAGGCAAAATAAATTGTACAGAAAATATTAATTTAAAGAAAACTTTAACCACTGTTTTATTCACTTCCTCATAGAAAATTAAAGTGTTTTTGTAGTGTATACCATCATCTCATTTCTCCCCTAGACACTAGGTACATCATACACCATACACTAGAGCCACAAGAGTGACCGTGTGAGATCTAGGGAGGTAGCGTTAGGTACCCTGCACATAATTCATCATCATCATCTTTTAGAGTCAAGGGCCTACATGTGCTTGACCTCACACGGTGTATGGAGACACCGATTTCATTCTTTGTTAGGATACCATCATAACCTCCCCAGCAAAATCAACTTTGCTACAAGTATGGTCTTGTTGTACCACGCTGCCTGTAGAACCCTTAAGAGTAATAGGTCGCCTGATGCTCCCATGTACTTAACCATTTCTGGTGTTATACCATCATGCCCTGCTGCTTTGCCCATCTTGATTTTCTCCAGTGCTGCCTTCAGTTCTTCCATCTTTATGTCATCTTCACCATCATTGGTTTTCTATTCTGTACTAGTGGTTATCATTTCTGATGCTTCACCGTGCAAAAATATTCATATTCCATAAATATAGTTTCACGTCTGTACGTCTAAACGTTCGTCGCTTGTGTGCGCGTGTCGGTGAGTGGTTGATATAGAGTAGATCTATTTTACAAGGTAATCTGTCTGACATACATTTCTGTTGTAAAGAGATAGGCTGAGCG
This sequence comes from Oreohelix idahoensis, assembly GCA_024509875.1. Classification (NCBI taxonomy): domain Eukaryota; kingdom Metazoa; phylum Mollusca; class Gastropoda; order Stylommatophora; family Oreohelicidae; genus Oreohelix; species Oreohelix idahoensis. The sequence continues at coordinate 438,395 of JAMPIV010009535.1, read as the reverse complement.
AGAGATTTCTCGAGTTCAGGGACAGAAGTACTTATTTTTCCACCATGTCACTCGTGAAAACTATTTTCTTATATCTTCTCTCACTGAGTCACCTCATGTTCTAGTCTATTCAGAAGGGACCAATCTGAGTCTTAATTCACCTATCATAAATCTACGACAGAAGTAGTAGTAATAGCAGTAGCCGTAGTAATAACATTAGTAGTAATAATAATAGTAGTAGTAATTATAATAGTAGTAGTAATAGCAGTAGTATTATTAGTAGTAATAGTGGTAGTAATAGTAGTAATAGTATTGTAGTAGTAGTAATAATAATAATAGTAGTAATAGTAGTAGTATTAGAAGTAGTAGTAATAGTAGTAACCGTAGTAATAATAGTAGTAGTAGTAATAGTAGTAGTATTGTTAGTAGTAATAGTAGTAGTAATAGTAGTAATAGTATTGTAGTAGTAGTAGTAGGAGAAGGAAGAATAGTACTAGTAGTAGCAGTAGGAGGAGGGGCAGTAGTAGTAGTAGTAGGAGGAGGAGGGGTAGTAGTAGTAGTAATAGTAGTAATAGTAGCCTCCTTCAGCCATAACTGACAATGAGGACGATACGCCCTTGAGGTTATAGACCTCAGCTGTTTGTATTTTCCAGGTGTTCCATGCGACATGTTTTTTTTCTACTACTTGCTGTAAGATCTTCTTTTCGCCTAATCTGAGGTGGCACCGTAGTTAGCATCTCAGCTTGGTGAGATCGGCAGCTTCGTCCTCTCAGATTGCTGGATTTATACCCACGCCTGGGAACCTTAGCTGCTGCCGCCCGGCTAAAATGCTGTCTTCACATTTTTTTTAAAAATACCCATTGCTCTCTGATATAATTGCCCGACTATGGTCTAGGTTGAAAATGATGTGCCTCGCCACAAGAAGGCAAAAACCTCAAGGAAAACTGTTTCTTGGTTTTCTCTAGATGCGTTTTATAATAATAATAATAATAACCATTACCCCCTCAGTCAAAACTGACTATGGGAATGCGCCCCTGGGGTAACATTCCTCAGTTACTTATGTTCCTGGTGTCCCTGTCGACGTTTTCTTCTCTCTTCCGATGCCATGAGAGCTTCTCTTAGCCTAATCTGAGGTGGCGCCGTAGAGACCATCGCCACTTGGTGCGATCGGCAGCTTCATCCTCCCTGCTGCGTCTTAAACCTCCATAATAGAGAGCCTTCTTCAAGAGCGTAATCAAAGTATGTGGGACAGGGGGGCGGATTTTTCTTTGGCATTCTCAGAAGTAAATAGATATGCTTCAAGTATATATTTAAACTGTAGGCCTACAACACTGTCATAATAGCGTGAAATGGCAGCCTCCCCCTCCTGACTGCCACCCGTAGTGGACTGTCCCACTCTTCCCCCCCCCCCCCCCCCAATCCCTTTAGTATCCCAACGACCTTCATCTTGGATGAATTAACTTATTAATCTAAATTACTTGTTTTGGATTCCTTGATTAAATTTGTTGAAGTTTTCTTAGCATTATCTACAGGATCTGTTTGCCTGTCCCATGCCAAAACTCTTTAGTTACTATCGTGGATTGTCTACCCTGCTCTGAGTGGGTCAATTAATGATCAAACATCGAGTAAAAGAATAAGGGTTTTCCAAGGTATTAACCTTTGCTCAAGGTTACTCTTGGCAGAGTTATAAATAGATAGTTGCTGCTTCTATTTTAGGAAATCTCACAGGGATTTTTATAATGGTAAGTATAACATTTGAGTCATCTAAATTTTTTTTATAAACTTGATATTCTCCGCCCACTTCTTTGAGAAAATATGTTTTGGCTAGTAAAATTTTATGAGCCCCCAACTGAAGCTGATTCAGCACATTATTAACTGTATGTTTAGCTCTGTATATTGTATTTTTTTTTTTAAAATGAGTCATATGGGTGCAGATTCAAATTCACTCCCAAGTGATTAACTCAACTAATGATTTATATTTCCATATAAAAACAAGAGATTTATTTAAGAAATATAATTAAAACAAGGGTAGAAAATGAAAATGGTTCAATCAGTGATCAGTTACATAATTTAGCTTCTGGTCTTTACAGAATTTGCCATCACTGGAGGTTATAACTTAAAAGGTGGCGATTTTATAAAAGAAGTCCCTTCAATGAATCCATAAGTTTTGACTTAATTTTGCAGATGTATGTGGTGAGTTGTTGTGGTGGAATACATTGATACAGCGATAAAATCCTCCATTTATAAAGATAAAAGTTAAGATAAAATGTAGGGATAAAATATAGTTAGGTTACGCTGCTACTTCTTCGCCTACGCCACAAGCGAGTTGATTTTAGTAGACCGTACCATCGTTTCTTGTGTCATTGAAAAAAACTAATTATAACATGAGGACACGAAAGGCCTATTCGTTCAGACGGGGTAAGAAAAGGAGGGAAGGAAAAATGATGCCGTCTGCACGCGTTAGAACCTAAACTAACATACGCGCGAATTTGTAGTTAGTCGTGAAATACGTGGTAAAGTAAGAACATGTAGCCACTTGAATCACGAAAACAGTCTTAGCTCTTATTTAGAATGACGTAAAACTCTCGAAAATAGCTGGACCGCACATGGAAAAAAGTGAACGAGTGGTAGTAAAGATTTCAAGACTAACATGAAAAAAATATGGAATTCCTTAATAATAGGTTTAGAATAATAAAAGTTAGCTGGTTTGATAGCCTATCTTTTCCTGACAAATAATATGCTTTTAATTATAAAGACGGACAGATAAATCGGAAGTTATTGACAAAAGACTGATTTGTTCGATGCAGACTCGCAAACACATGTTAGTTTGCAGCCACTATAAGTTTTATTTTGACGCGTCCTTGAGACGAAGGCAGGAAAAAATTACATGTAAATAAGGGGGAGACAATGTGGTGAAAAATACAGTGATACAACGTTAAAATATCTCCAATTATAAAGATAACGGGTAAAATAACACGTAGGGATAAAAATATAGGCAAGATATGCCGAGGCTTCTTCACCTACGCCAGAGCTTTCTACCGCCATTGAAACTAACTAGTTGGAACATGCAGACTAAACGGTTTACCCTTTTAGACGGGAGGGAAACGGAGATAAAAGAAAAAAAAATTATGACGGTCGGAACACGTGTTTGAATCTAAAAGGCAAAAAGACGCAATTTGTAGTTTAAAGGAAAAAATCACGACACTAGTTGACATAATGTAAGGAATTGGTAGAAAAACGACCTTAGCTCTTGTTAGAAACAGTCGTATCTTGGACGTTTTACGGTAATTAGTTGTTTTGTTTGAATATAGCGGCAAATGCCATACCCGAAGGTTCAAAAACAAATTTCAAAAAACTAACCTTGAGAAAAGTAGGTTTTTCTTTAATAATAAAGTTATGAAAATAAAACCTAGCTAGTTTGATAGTCCATTTTAAGCTGACAAATAATATACTTTTAATTACACAGATGGACAGATAACACGGAAGATATTGACGAAAGACTGTATTGTTAAAATCAGACTAGCGAACAGTTTTTTGTGCATATTTTCACTAAAGTTACATTTTTGGCGTCCTTGAGCCTAAAAATGCAAAAATCAAACTGCAATGAACTAGAGGGGCAAAGTCGGAGGATAGTAGCTAAAAATAACTTAGTGGGGCAGGTTTGTGTAGTTTTTTCATGTAGTTAGTCCAAAAAACAAGTGTAATTTTGGGAAAAATACTACATACTAGACTGAGACTGGACTGAAATTTGACTTTTAGTTTGAATATTTGAAAAAGTTAGAGGGGAAGTCCGTTGATTGGACAGAAGTATTTATATTATTGAATGAGAGACGCACGTTTGTGCCATTTTAAAGAAGACTGTCCATTGACACAGTACGTTACTGCTAGAGGTGATTTCCCGGAATTATTAAATAAAAATCAGTGGGACGCCCTAATCTAGCCAGCAGCTCAGCTGAGTTTTGCTAGTACTAAGTAACTGTGTTCTCAATTCTGAATTGTGGTAAGGGAAAAAGCATTTATCTTGTTTATTTTAATATTTTGAGTGATTGATACTGCCATATCATGAAAAATGATTACGACAAGTGAGTGCTTGCTCTAGGTCCCCAGCAGCAGTCCAGGGCCTAGAGACAACCAAATAATATATGAAAACCTATCTAAGACTATGGAAAGAGGATCTATAATTGAGATCAGTGGGAACATATCACCCACCTTATTGAATGGAAGAGGAAACTATTGAACATATTTCGGATGCAATGCAGTCTTGGGAAACTGGTACTATTTGATAACAACTGGGTGAGATGTGCTAAGTTGGTCATAGAGATCTGACCCAATCTGTGTAATGTTGTTTTGTGGTGTGTGTAAGAGTGGCGCAGTAAACAGAGTGTTGACAAATGGCACACATTTTATTTCAGAGTTTCTGATCTGGCACTACGATTGTGCCAGATTGCTTTTGTAGAAGTACAAAAGCGGGTGTCTGTGCAGCCTAACATTTTACTCCCGCTACTGAGAGGAGTGGGCCACAAGAATTCTGTACTACATCGTCACAGGCCAGATAAGTGCAAACCTGGCCTGCTGGAGATTCATTAACTGTGCCCACCATCAATAAGGAAAAAAAATCTTGTTATATAACCATTAACATCAGTCCATATGTCCAGGACACTGAACTTTGTAACCATAGATTGGGCATGATGACGCCACCCCAACTAAACATCCAGTGCTAGTTTTTCCCAAGACATTTTAGATATTATTAATATTACCATTGTAATAATAGACCTATGTACAAAAATTTCATTTGATTATGCAATATATATATGCATTTTATTGATAAATACATATCATTTCATATGTTCTGACCAAAAGAAACAATTGGTTCAGGACGACTAATAAATTCTTTAAAAATTTTCAAACTTAAACTATAACAGCCAGTGTTAGTTCAGTGTATCATAGAGTATTATTATTATTAGACTTATTAGTTACATGTGTGTGTCTGTGTATTTTATTACCTACACATTACATTTCAGTACCCTAGACTTTTAACGTAGCTAACATTCATTATAGTAGAATAGGTCTGTTTGAGGTCGTAAGTGGTAGCAGAAAGGCCTTCTGTAATTCTCATAAACTTTTATCTCAGGAGCCTTCACAGCTGACCTCATCCAGTACACTAGGTAACATAACAACCATACAATAACATCAAAAATCCACTACAAATATTGGGGTCTTGTCCGGGGATTAAGTTTATCAAAGATATTAGGGTCTCCTGGTCTGGGAATTAAACTAGTGGGGGCATAAGGGAATAAATTTAAAAGTATCCCTTAAAATAAAAAGTGGAAAATAAAAGTTGATGAATCTTCACAGCCAGTGGTAATTAATTAATTAATTAATATATTACCTTCGTCATTATATACTTGAAATTTACCTTAGTCATTGTTAATTTGTGTGTTAGAGTATGGCAGGTCTAGCAAAATTTAGATCGGCTGCTGTGCTGACGGTGAAGGAGATGAACATGGAGCGTCAAGTTTTAATTCAGTATGTAACTTCAGAATGTGACAAGTATATTGAGAGGGAAGATAGGAGGTTAGCTGAAGAGAAGAGGTTACAAATTGAGGCTGATAAAGAACTTAAAAGGCTCCAATCAAAGGCAGAAGAAAAACGACAGCAAAGGGAGGCAGAAGAAAAGAGATTGACTGCCAAAATGGAAGCAGAAGATAGGAGATTGCAAAGGGAGCACGAATTACGACTAAGGGAGCGGGAATTACAAGGCCATGCTCCGGAAAATGGTGCCAGCCCTTTTGCCTCAGAGGCTATGCCTAGTCAGGGAGCCTCAACCTCAGCTATGGGGTTTCATTTAGACCATTTTGTTGAGAAAGACGATGTCATCGAGGGGTACCTCAGTAGATTCGAACTATTAGCTACTACGTATGGGTTAGAGAGAGAGAGAGGGGAGTCTTAAGTTATCCCAAGGGCTTAGAGGTACTTCTTATGAAGTCTTTGCAAAGATGCATAGAGACGACGAAGACAATTATGACATGCTAAAGCAGGCTTTGTTATTGAGATATGAAAAGAATGGTGAATTTTATCGTAAGAAGTTTAGAAATGCCAAACTGTTGTCTGGGGAGACATACCACCAATTCTCTGCCAGACTGGAAACCTATTTGGAGAAATGGACTGCTCTGGGGAAGACCCAAGATCTTAAAGAGATGATCATGATAGAGCAATTAAGAGAGTCCATGGCTCCAGACCTGAGAAAATTTCTCATGGAACAAGGTGCAGAGAGGTTGGGGGAGGTTTTAAATGTCGCTGAGAGGTATCAGGCAGCCCAGGCAGAGGTAAGTGGCACTAAAAAGAAGCACATAGAAAATTTTAAAGCTCCACAGCAATTTAGTAAATTTGATACCAGAGAACAAGGTAATAAAGGCAGGACAAACTTTGATAGGCCACGAAATGATTATCGTGATAGAAACTCACAGTTCAATGACCAAAAATATAATGAAAGAAAACCGTTTAACCAAGGAAAGAGATGGTGCAAATGGTGTAAGAAAGACAACCATAACACAGAATTTTGTTAAAGGAAACCTTCAAACATTGCTGCAATGAAATCGAGGAAACAGAGATTAAAGGTTAATCCTAATGAACAGCAGGAACCTTATCACCCCCCAGTTTGTGAGGATGTTATTTGTAATGGGGTCACCATAAGGTGCCTATATGATACAGGTTTGGATTATGATTCAGTTGTGAAGTCTAGCCTAGTGGACCCAAGTCAGTATACCACAGAAACAGTGGAAATACAAGGGGCGACTAAGGACATACCACTCATGACACTTCCCATCGCAAGGATAACGGTGAAAACTCGCTATGTGGAAGGAGAAATCAGAGCAGCAGTGATAGATGAACCAATCTACCCTCTGATATTGTGGTGTAGATACGTCTTCTTGGGGAATCCCGAGAGACCTGTGATCATTGCGACAGTGCAGACCAGGTCACAGAAAAAGGAGGAAGAAGGTGAACCTATAAATGCTCATCCAGAAGAGATGAGGAAGGCGCAGGCTGAGGATAGGACACTCAAGCCATAATTTAAAAAATTGCCCAAATGCATAACACTTCCAAGCAAGGGAGAGTACTTTTTGAAGAACAAATTGATATACAGGAAGGCCGGAACTGGAACAAATGGTCACAACCAGCTGGTTCTTCCCACTTCATATAGGGATAAAGTTATGGAACTAGGGCATGCGATTCCCTTCAGTGGTCACATGGGGATCAGCGCCACAGGACAGCGTATAGCTTGTCATTACTTCTGGCCAGGGATAACGGAGGATATAAAAAGATATGTCAAATCCTGTCCAGAATGTCAAAGGGTAGCTCCAAAGCATTGGATTGCTCCTGCAACTCTAGGGGAAATGCCCATAGTGGGAACACCTTTTGAGAGGGTTGCAGTGGATATTGTGGGACCTCTCACTCGGACCAAGAGGAGGAACAGTTACATCCTTACTCTGGTGGACACTTGTTCTATGTGGGGAGAGGCGGTAGCCCTGCCGTCAATTGACTCGAAACATGTAGCAGAGGCACTACTTACAATATTCACAAGATTAGGATTCCCGCATCAAATCTTGACTGATAATGGCTCACAGTTCAAGGGGAAACTAACGGAAGAAGTTTTTAAGCTATTTCAAGCCAGACACTTTCATTGTAGTCCGTACCATCCACAAGGGAACGGCCAGGTAGAGAGGTTCAATGGGACTCTCATTTCTATCCTGAGAAAGCTGGCACACGAAAAACCGGATCTGTGGGATCAATTCCTGCCCGCCGCATTGTTTGCGTACCGGGAGGTACCACATAGTTCAACCGGGATGGGTCCCGCAACTCTGCTATTTGGGAGGCCAATAAAAGGTCCATTAGAAGCTCTATTAAGGACCTGGACAGATGAGAAGGCGGAAGAGACTGTTACCTCATCATATCAATATGTGAACGAGCTGACCACTCGTCTGAAAGCTGGATGGAAACTGGCAAATGATAATTTGAGACAAGCCAGGAAGAAACATGCAGCGTATTTTAATAGGAAAGCAAAGGACAGAGAATTAGCTGTGGGAGTGAAAGTACTTCTTCTACTACCCGGCAGCAATAATAAGTTACAAATTGGATGGCAAGGTCCATATACGGTTCTAGAGAAGGTGTCTAGAACAAATTATAAAATTGACAAAAAGGGGAAGGAGAAGGTATATCCTGTAAACCTTTTAAAGAAGTATCTGGACAGACCACTCCAGGAAAGCATCCCCTTACTGACCTTGGCTATCGCAACTAAAATGAAAAAGGAACCACTCACCTCACATGAATACCCATTACATCCCTGTGAGACAGCCGCCCAAGTAAAAGTCAGTAAGCACCTGACTAAAAATCAGAGGGAGAGAGTTCAACAGGTTCTGGAGGAACATACAGATGTATTAACAGATAAACCAGGACATACAAATTTGCTACAGTATGACATGAAGCTGGTAGACTCAAACCCAATCTGTATGAGAGCCTATTCTGTTCCGTTCGCGAAGGAGAAGGCATTGAAAGAGGAAATAGATTATTTGTTGAAAGAAGGGATTATTTCTCACAGTGAATCTTCTTTTAGCTCCAGTGTAGTTTTGTTGAGGAAACCGTCTGGGGAACATAGACTGTGCATAGATTACAGGAAACTGAATGCTGTCACAGAAGAACAAGTGGATCCATTACCAGACACAAAACAGTTATTTGCCAGATTGAGCAAGGCAAAATACTTTTCGAAGGTGGATCTTAGCAAAGGCTATTACGAGATTCCAGTGAAGCCTGAAGTTAGACCTTATTTAGCTTTTAGCACCTCGAAAGGACATTATGAATTCAACATGCTACCATTCGGATTGAAAAATGCTCCGAGTGCATTTTCAAGGATGATGCGCAAATTGTTGGATCCCCTGAATAATCCATGTATCACGAATTTCATGGATGATATTCTTGTCGCCACGGAAACATTTGAGGAACACATTAACTCTCTGAAAATGTTATTTGATAGGCTCAGAGAAGCGAACTTAACTGCTAGACCAACAAAATGTTGTATTGGATGCAAAGAGTTGGAATTCTTGGGACATACTGTATATCAGGATAACATGACCCCTGACCCCAAGAACTTGGAAAAACTGCAGAGAGCACCTAGACCACAAACAAAAAAGACGTGCGATCATTCGATCATTCGTGTCGTTATGTGGGTTTTACCAAAAATATATCAACAATTTTAACTCTATATGTGCTCCTCTGACTGATCTGACTCGCAAAGGAAATCCAGATAAAATTGTTTGGTCCGCGCAATGTGAATTGGCATTTCAAGAGTTAAAGGAAAAACTCACTAGCAAGCCTATTCTCAAATTGCCTGATTTGACTCAGGACTTTGTGGTGAGAACAGATGCAAGTAATGTAGGCCTGGGGGCGGCTCTGTTGCAAAGGTCCTCTTCACCCAATGGGGAACTGAACCCAGTCGCTTATGCAAGCCGCAAGTTGAATAAAGCGGAGCAAGGATATTCCACAAGCGAAAAAGAATGTTTAGCGTTAATCTGGGCAATAAAAAAGTTCCAAATCTATCTGTATGGTAGGACTTTTGTGGTCCAGACGGATCACCAGCTCCTAGTGTTCTTATCTCAGGCCAAGCATGAAAATGCAAGATTGTTAAGATGGTCTTTATTGTTGCAACCTTATCAGTTTATTATTGAATATATCCCGGGGTCACAGAATGTCGGTGCAGATTTCCACAGTAGGCATCCCTGTGATCAAAATTAGAGTAGTTGGCAGGCGTGTTAAGTAATTTTATCTATGTGTATCACTGGTTTTGGAACTTGCATTAGTGCATGCTCTCAGGTGGGGAGATGTGTGGTGAAAAATACAGTGATACAACGTTAAAATATCTCCAATTATAAAGATAACGGGTAAAATAACACGTAGGGATAAAAATATAGGCAAGATATGCCGAGGCTTCTTCACCTACGCCAGAGCTTTCTACCGCCATTGAAACTAACTAGTTGGAACATGCAGACTAAACGGTTTACCCTTTTAGACGGGAGGGAAACGGAGATAAAAGAAAAAAAAATTATGACGGTCGGAACACGTGTTTGAATCTAAAAGGCAAAAAGACGCAACTTGTAGTTTAAAGGAAAAAATCACGACACTAGTTGACATAATGTAAGGAATTGGTAGAAAAACGACCTTAGCTCTTGTTAGAAACAGTCGTATCTTGGACGTTTTTACGGTAATTAGTTGTTTTGTTTGAATATAGCGGCAAATGCCATATCCGAAGATTCAAAAACAAATTTCAAAAAACTAACCTTGAGATTACGACAAGTGAGTGCTTGCTCTAGGTCCCCAGCAGCAGTCCAGGGCCTAGAGACAACCAAATAATATATGAAAACCTATCTAAGACTATGGAAAGAGGATCTATAATTGAGATCAGTGGGAACATATCACCCACCTTATTGAATGGAAGAGGAAACTATTGAACATATTTCGGATGCAATGCAGTCTTGGGAAACTGGTACTATTTGATAACAACTGGGTGAGATGTGCTAAGTTGGTTAGAGAGATCTGACCCAATCTGTGTAATGTTGTTTTGTGGTGTTGTGTGTAAGAGTGGCGCAGTAAACAGAGTGTTGACACATGGCACAAATTTTGATTCAGAGTTTCTGATCTGGCACTACGATTGTGCCAGATTGCTTTTGTAGAAGTACAAAAGCGGGTGTCTGTGCAGCCTAACATTTTACTCCCGCTACTGAGAGGAGTGGGCCACAAGAATTCTGTACTACATCGTCACAGGCCAGATAATTGCAAACCTGGCCTGCTGGAGATTCATTAACTGTGCCCACCATCAATAAGGAAATAAAATCTTGTTATATAACCATTAACATCAGTCCATATGTCCAGGACACTGAACTTTGTAACCATAGATTGGGCATGATGACGCCACCCCAACTAAACATCCAGTGCTAGTTGTTCCCAAGACATTTTACTTACTTACTTAGTCGTTCCCTTCTACCGTGAGGTGTAGAGGTTTGGAAGAGAGAGCGCCAGACTATCCTATCGGCTGTCTTCCTCCTGGCCTGGTTCCATTCTAGTCCTCGATCCTTCAAAGATTGTCTAATGTTGTCCTCCCAGCAGACTCTGGGTCGTCCTCGGGGTCTGGATCCTTGGCTTGTTGTTTCCCATGCTTGTCGTGGTATCCGATCTTCTCCCATTCTGCAGACATGGCCAAACCATCTTAATTGGGACTGTTCTACTTGGGTCTGCAGGGGGTAGGATTTAAGGCCTTGACGTATCGTCTGGTTGCGTACCATGTCTCTTCTTGTTACTTCAACCACCTTCCTCAGATACCTCATTTCTGAGGTTTGGATCTGGCTTTTATGGGTTGTAGTCATTGCCCATGACTCGCATCCGTATGTCAAGACAGGGACATAGGTGGAGCGGTATACAGCCATCTTCGTTTTCTTACCAACCTCTCTCTTGCTGAGGAATCCTCGATTTATGGCCTGAAAAAGTCTCCCAGCTGCTGCTTTTCGAGTGGCCAACTCTTCTTTGATGCCTCCCTTTCGGTCTATAATAGCTCCGAGGTATTTAAAGTGGTCGACCTGCTCCAGGACCTGTTCTCCCAGCTTAATCTGATGTTTTCTTTCTTCTCGTGATATCACCATGGATTTTGTTTTAGAGCTGCTTATGACCATCCCTCTCTTCTCCAGCTCTTCCTTCCAGACTTGCAGGTTGGATTGGAGATGTGCCTCTGATTTAGCAATCAGGGCAACATCATCAGCAAATGCCAGCTCCGAAATATAGACCTGTCTCATCTTCCAGTACCCCACTGAATACTTTCTTGTTTTCTCCTTACATGCCTTGATGACATCGTCCATAAGGAGTATGAAGAGGTAAGGTGATAGGATATCACCTTGTCTTACACCAGTGGTGGTCCTGAACTCTTCTGACTTATGGTTTGCTGTCCTCACATAATTTCTGCAAGACTTGTAGAAGCTCTGTATAGCATGAATCAGAGGTGCTGGAATATTCTTCCTTGCCAAACAGTCCCAAAGTTTGCTCCAGGGGACCCTGTCAAACGCCTTTTCCAGATCTATGAAACAAAGATGGATCTCACTCTTATACTCAAGGGCCTTTTCACTCAGCTGTCTGAGTGTGAAGATTAGGTCTTGAGTACTTCGGTTTGCTCGGAATCCGCACTGGACCTCATCCAATTGTGGCTCAGCTAGGCGTCGGAGTCTCTGCTCTAGGATTCTAGAGTAGATTTTACCAGGGACACTGAGAAGGGATATGCCTCTATGGTTTCCACACTGTCGATTGTCACCCTTTTTGAAAATTGGTGTTATGATGGCAATCTCCCAATCCTTTGGTATGGTCTTGTTGTACCACGCTGCCTGTAAAACCCTTAAGAGTAATAGGTCGCCTGATGCTCCCATGAACTTAACCATTTCTGGTGTTATACCATCATGCCCTGCTGCTTTGCCCATCTTGATTTTCTCCAGTGCTGCCTTCAGTTCTTCCATCTTTATGTCATCTTCACCATCATTGGTTTTCTCTTCTGTGCTAGTGTTTATCATTTCTGATGCTTCACCATGCTCACCATCCAGGAGTTCTGAGAAATATTCTTTCCATCTTCCATTACTTCCTTCGGGGCAGTAAGCAATTTGCCTTGCTTGTCCTTTATAAATTTGAGAGGGCATTGTTTTTCCTTCCTCATGTTCTTTAGGGTCTTATAGAACAATTTCTGGTTTTCTTGTGCATCTTTTTCTAGCTTTTCTCCAAATTCTTCCCAGGACTTCTGTTTTGCTGCTAGCACTTTGTTCTTTGCTTCTGTTCTGAGTGTCACATATTCTCTATATTTTTCCATTTGTCCTGTTGTGTTTTTAGCTCCTAAGTATTGTTTCCATGCCATTTTCTTCTCTCTTATTTTCTCTTTGACTTCCTCTGTCCACCAAGGTGTCCTCTTTCTCTTGTTCCCAAGTCGGACTTCACCGCATGCTTCTGCAGCAGCTGTCTTTATGATATCCTTGAATTTAATCCAGAGGGTTTCCAAGTCATCAGGTCGTTCTTCTGTGTTGCTCACCGCTGCAGCAATAAGCCCCTGATATCTGGTCTTAATTTCTGGCTCTCTCAGCTTGTAGGTCCTAATGCTCATTTCTCCTGCTCGTTTACTTGGTTTCTTGCGTGATGTTGGACAGTTCCTAGGCTGAGCAACTCTTTCAGTTGTTCTTTTGATTGTTAGCAGGTAGTGATCACTTCCAATCTCTGGCACCCTCCAGACTCTAGCATCTCGGACATATTTGAATGAGCTTCTCCGAACAATGGCATAGTCGATCACTGACTTCTCATTCTTTATTGGTTCACATCTAGTGTATGCATGTATGCGCTTATGGGGGAACTTTGTGTTTGTAATGATCAGATTCTGCTCACTGCAGAATCTAAGGAGTCGCTTTCCATTGTCATTGAGAGTATCTTCTCCATATCTTCCGATAACTCCACCCCATCTAGCATGGTCATTTCCAACTCTGGCATTAAAATCTCCGAGCATGATAACTTCATCTAGGCAGTCATCCACTGTCCTTTGAAGCAGCTCGAAGAATTCCTCCTTGACCTCTGCTCTCTCATCCTCATTTGGCCCATACACTATGACCAGGTTGACTATGGTTTCTCCTTCTTTTAGTTTAACAACCATAATGCGCTCCGAGACAAAGTTCCATCCCTTGATACTATCTTTTTGATTTTGGGCCACAATGCAACCCTCGCCCCCTTTAGCTCTTTCAGACATGGGTACACCACTGTAGAGCAGCGTGTTGCCATCGAGATCCATGACTCCTTGTCCTTTTTTCTTTGTCTCCGTTATAGCCAGGATTTCTAGTTTTGCTTTCCTCATCTCTTCCACCAGCTCCTCTTCCTTCCCATTTATACTTCTTGTGTTCCAAGTTCCATAAGTCGTAGTCCGTAGTCCGTTCCAGTTCGTCGCCTTTAGAATCAGTCCAGTTTTCTCTCTTGTGCTGCTAGTAATCGTGATTTAAAGCAAACAGGTGATTGGCCTGTTGTGCCTTTGCATGGTGGAGGGGCTGCCTCCTTACGGCCTCCAAGACATTTTAGATATTATTAATATTAACCATTGTAATAATAGACCTATGTACAAAAATTTCATTTGATTATGCAATATATATATGCATTTTATTGATAAATACATATCATTTCATATGTTCTGACCAAAAGAAACAATTGGTTCAGGACTAATATATTCTTAAAAAATTTTCAAACTTAAACTATAACAGCCAGTGTTAGTTAAGTGTATCATAGAGTATTATTATTAGACTTATTAGTTACATGTGTGTGTCTGTGTATTTTATTACCTACACATTATATTTCAGTACCCTAGACTTTTAACGTAGCTAACATTCATTATAGTAGAATAGGTCTGTTTGAGGTCGTAAGTGGTAGCAGAAAGGCCTTCTGTAATTCACATTAACTTTTATCTCAGGAGCCTTCACAGCTGACCTCATCCAGTACACTAGGTAACATAACAACCATACAATAACATCAAAAATCCACTACAGACAAGGCGGATAGAATCTAAAAATAACTTAGCATAGAAATCTTAGAAGTGAGTGAGACAAAATTTGTGTAGTTTTTTTTTTGTAGTTGGTCCAAAACCAAGTGCGATTTTGGGAAAACCTAAGTTCGGACCGAGCGACAGACAGAAATACACTACACACTAGACCGAAACTGGACCCAAATTGGACATTTATGTTTGAAATTTTAAATTGTAAAGGGGAAGTACACTCATTGGACGAAACAGTTAAGATTATTGGAAAAATTGCCGGCAAGTTGCCATTTTGTTGAAGACTGTCCCTACAAGCAGATCGTTGAGGCCAAGAAGTTTGTCGTCCATTGAATATATATGCTAATAATAGTGGGACGCCCTAGTCTAGCCAGCAGCTCAGCTGAGTTTGTGCTATTTCAGAGTATCTGTGTGTTTATTCTGAATTGTGGTAAGGCTAAAATTATTAACCTTTTATTTAACAATTCTGAGTGATTGATACTGCCATATAATGAAAAATGATTACGACAAGTGAGTACTTATTCTAGGTCCCCAGCCGACTGTTCCAGGGCCTAGAGGTTGAAATATAATATGATACACTATCAGACATATAGAATACAGATGTTTCTTTTCAGATGGTCAGGTGGAAACATATCACCCACCTTATTATATGGTCTTTTCAGATGGTCAGGTGGAAACATATCACCCACCTTATTATATGGAAAAAAGAGATTAATGAAAATATTTCAGATGCAGTGCAGTCCATAGAGGAGAGGAATGGGAAACTAGTGCTACTTGATAACAGCCTTGATGTGGATGTGCTGGGTCGGTCAGAGAGATCTGACCCTGTCTTTTTAAAAATGTATTAATGCTTGTAAACATGGTGAATTAGGTAGTATGTTAAGACATAGCCTAATTTTGTGGTTTTAGAGTTTCTTTGTCTGGCACTGTGCTAGTGCCAGATGTTCTGGAGAAGTCCAAGTTTGTATGAAATGAGATGCCTACCATATTACCTCAGAGCATGTGAGGAGTGGGCCTAAGGAACTACTTTCTTCCATCGTCACAGGCCAGTTAAGTATTAAAGACCTGGCCTGCTGAGATTCATCAACTACTATAATAAAATTTAAACTACATTGTGAAAATAAGAAACTTGTCACCATTAACCCTGTGTAAAAAGCAAATGAACACTGTTACATAGAGACTGGGGATGATGCAAATACCCCGACCCGACATCCAGCATTAGTTTCCAAGAGATTTTTTAGTTGTAGTAAAAATAGTAGCAAATTTAACTTATATATATATATATATATATATATATATATATATATATATATATATATATATATATATATATATATATATATATATATAATATATATATATATATATATATATATATATATATATATATATATATATATATATATATATATATATATATATATATATATATAAACTGGTACGGGTAAATTTTAAGAATGTTTATTATTTCAGGAACCGTCCTCCCGACGTCCTGTGGTAAGAGTGCATTAGACTTCAGGCTTGACACTCCTTAATACAGTGGCCTGCTGAGTACCCTCCAGGGTTCTCCTTGCATATTCCGTTTGAGGAATTATAGTATATATTTAAGATATGGCCAGTCATACATAATCTCCCTGGCCCGCACCTCAGGTACTCATTAACAAGGCCTAACTTCTTGGCACGATTCACAAATATTTATTAACACATTACTCCTCTTGAGTATGATATGACATCGTAGCTTTTACTAGCACATGTCTCTACTGTCCTTGATTCTGATACTCTCCGTTTTAATGGAACAGTCAACTTACGTGCCCAAGAATTCCATACACACTGCTAAGACTAATCTGACATTATACTGTTAGATGAAAGCATAAGGCAGTGATGGTAATCGATCTTGCAGGTGAAATATAAAGATGCCCAAAGGCAATTAACACATTTTAAAAGCAGGTCCTACTGGACACATTCCTTGCATACTGGTCAAACGACACAAGCAGACTCCCGGTTAGAGACGCTAGCTTGTCCCAAATCAAAACTCACGTCTGCTGTCAATTCAAAGCAGGAGTCAAGACGTCACTTCCTGCAACCACGGGATACCGTGTGTAAACAATATATATCAGGAAGTGATCGAATACGAAACATGATATATTTACTCATATCATTTACTCCCCCCCCCCCCCGGGATTAAAATAATGAAAAGGAACTTTTCATTATTTTCATAATACAATCTTACAAGGTCACTGGAGAAACCATATGACAATATCCAAATACTCAACTGTCATCATTATGATAGCACCTAGAGGCGTGCTCCATAATCGACAATTTAACACACAAGGTGTGGTATTTAGTAATAACTAAACCCATTATCGGTAGCAGACGCTCTTTTGACACAAATGTGAGGTAACTACATTAATTAGAAGGCAGTGAAGAAAAGTCAATATGTCAGTCATGGCACTCACACAGCATACCATGTCAACAAACGCCCTAAGTCGTGTCGGTATGTAAGTCTACCTATCTATCAAATGAAATGCATAATGAGCAATCAAAGACAGAATAGAACAAAGGAGGCAGACAAGTTAAAATATAAGTGGTGACTGTGACAATATGTCAAAATAATTATTAACATTTGTATGTATGCAATGTCATGTGGTGAATGACAATGTTAAGGAGATGTCATATGAAGATATATTACTTAATATCTACACATATGAAAGATATAGGTTATACTAAGTGTAAGCACGAGTGTAATTCAATTCATATAATGATACACTAATGAACCAATGTAATATTATCAGTGTTATTAAAAATGGTCATGTTAGACCATACACAGTTCTTCCTGTAGAGGTATTTAAACGAATTAAAGTTTCAGTGAGTCACTAGTTCGCACAACATTGTTATTGATCCTTAGTTAAGTATATATGGCGGAAAGAAAATGTTCATTGAAGAAAATCCATTTTCCATCTATGTCGGTTGTTGATGTCTGTCTTCCATGGAATAGCATATACAGCACAGATACTATTGTTCATTCTGTACTTGAGAATTTCATACGTATATGATGAAATGTAATTTCTTGGTTATGTCCCTTTTTGAACTTTGTAGACAGTAATTTTAGTTACTTCCCTTTTTACACAACGTTTGAGACAGTTAATTAGTGCAAAAAGTTTTGGAAAATGCAGCAAAGTATCTGAATTGCACCGACTTGGATTGCCATGCTGCCAAAAGTCATTGTACAAAGTGTATGAAGTAACGAAGCATTGTTCTTGAGCAATTGCATTAGACATCATATGACGAACGCTTGAATATATATCTTGATTTTGGATGAACAGTAATTCATCATCATCATGTTGCTTGGCATAGTGTCTATAGTTTTTCAACCGGTTTAAGTGCATGACGAAGCAATGTGGTTGTAATATCTGAAGTATGCAATATATGAGTTAAAAGAAGGCATGTGCCTTAGTTCATGATGCTACCTTTGCGAAATAATTCCTGACTTGTCCCAAAAGAAGTAGTGTTATTATTGAGCAACAAAGTTGGATTGAAGCAGCATTTGCGGAGACAACTGGCGATAGCGGATGCCTCACACATCTGGATAGCACATCGGCCATCACGTTCAACTTTCCTGCGATGGGTTTAATCTGGTAATTATAGGGTTGAAGGGCCAGTGAGGCACGCGCTGCTTTAGCATTCTTGAATCTCGCTGTTTTCAGGTAAGACAGTGCCCTTTGGTCTGTCTCGAGTGTGAAACTTGCACCAAGCAGGTAGCGTTGAAGTTTAGAGAAGCAGAACACAAGAGCTAGTAGCTCTCTTTCAATGACCGAGTAACGCTGCTCCGTCGGCGTTAGCTTCCTGCTATCATAAAGTGTTGGATGTAAACAGCCCTTCCATTCTTGCAAAAGCGAACCTCCAATGGACGTTTTGGAAGCGTCTACTGTAAGAGTAAAATGTTTAGAAGGATCAGGCAATCTCAATATAGGCAACTTGGAAAACAGACATTTTAATCTATTTAAAGCCACATGAACATCCTGACTATAAATACACCTATTTGATGACTCTTTCTTCACCAGTGATGACAACACAGACGTATACTCTGCAAAATTAGGGATAAACTTACGATAAAAGTTTAGGAGCCCTAGAATACTTCTAACTTGTTTTTTGGTCTTAGGTATATCAAGGTTTAGAATCCTAGAGATAGTAGTATCATCTGTTTTCAAAAAACCTCCTCCTACTTTATAACCTAAAAATGAAATCTCCTGAAATCCAATCTTAGTCTTAGATGGACGTGCAGATAAATTATGACGACGTAGAGTGGTAAGTAAGGATTGAATACCCTTCAAATGTTCATCCCATGATTGATGAAACAGACAAATGTCGTCAATGTAAGTAATAAGGTCGTCTCTGTCAGAGAAGAGTCGTCTCATCATGCGAACGAAGGTCGCAGGTGCGTTAACTAAACCAAAAGACATATAGTTAAATTGAAAGAGTCCTAATGGGGTTGCGAACGCAGTATAAGGCTTGGATCGTTCCGTTAATGGTACTTGGAAATAGCCTTTAGATAGATCAAATTTAGAAAAAAATGTAGCTGTAGCTAGTCTATCTAATAAAGACTCCAACACGGGAAGTGGTTCCGCGTCGTGGATGGTGACCGAATTTAGACGTCTAAAATCTATGCATATACGTATAGATTTGTCTTTTTTCCGGATCAAAACCATCGGAAAACTATAAGGGGAATGAGATGGAGAAATGACATTTAATTTCACCATCTGTTCTAGTTCCTCTTTAACCTGACATTGTAAATGTATAGGAATAGGGTAAGGTTTCAACTTAATGGGTTGAAAGTCTGTCAGAATGATATCATGTTCGATGATATCAGTGTGTCCTGGGACATCAGTAAGGACATCAGTAAAAGAACGTAAGATTGAAGTAACCTGTTCTTTCTGGAAAGAAGATAGAGTTGGTGATATATCAACATCTTTCCAACTTTCAGTAGACAAGTAGTGAAGACTAGGTAATACCAATAGTGAGTCATTACCATCAGTCAAATCAGAATTTTCTTCCTGTATGACAGCCAAAGAAGAATGACGACAGACAGATTGATCAAGAGCCTCAAAGACTGGTCTTAGATATGGTGGACGTGTATGAAACTGCTGTAACATATTGATATGAAAAGTTTTTTCTTTTCCCTCTACTGAGACAATATAATCAACATCAGACAGTTTCTCCACAATCCTGTAAGGTCCTCTCCATGAGACTAATAATTTGTTATCTTTCCTGGGTAATAATACGTAAGCTTCATCACCAGGCCAAAGTTGGCGTAATTTGCGGTTTTGGTTAATGAATAACCTCGCCCTAAGCTTTGCCTTTTCAGATGAACCTACTGCTATCTGGCATGCGTCTATTATTTTTTTCCTCAAATTGACCACATACTGATATGAGGTCTGAACCTCCTTGTTCATCTCAGCACCAATTAAAAGTTGTTTTAATATAGACATTGGGCCGCGTGGTCGGGCGCCAAAAACCAATTCAAATGGACTAAAGCCTGTATGTTCATTTTTTATCTCTCGATAAGCAAATAAAATAGCTGGCAGGACTCTGTCCCAATTTTGAGGATATTTAATTGTAACCTTATGTAGCATTTGTTTTAAGGATCTGTTGAGGACTTCTATTTTCCCATTAGACTGAGGATGGTATATTGAACTAAGGGATCTTTGAATCCCAAACATATCCATAACCTGTTTCATAGCATCTGAAACTAACTGAGTTCCTCTATCAGACAGGATGTTTTCAGGAAAACCTATTCTACTGAAAATCAAAAATAATGCATCAGCAATATCTACCGTGGTGATGGTTTTTAAAGGAATAGCTTCTGGCCAGCGTGTGCACATATCTATGCAGGTCAACACATATTGATGACCTCTGGCTGATGTTACCTTTAAAGGGCCAATAATGTCAATGGCCATCTTTGCGAAGGGACGCAAAGAAATATCAGATGCTTGAATGGGCGCATCATGTTTTGGTTTTCTGGTTGCTACACTTTGGCAGATGGTACATGTACGACAAAATAATTTGACGTCTTTCGTAATTCCTGGCCAAAAAAAATATGACAAAACTCTTTGTTTTGTTCTAGCAACACCTAAATGTCCTGCACATTCAATGTCATGTGCATGTCGTAAAATGAATGGTCGAAAACAAGCTGGTACCATAATCTGTTTCTTTAAGGAATTAGCAAATTGATAGTTTCTTACTAAAATCCCATTTTTGATAGTATACCAGTGTTTTGCACAGTTATCTATCATTACATCATTCAAATGAGCAATATGAAAATATTTTTTTAAGGAAGTATCATCTTTCTGTCTTTGTATAAAGGTTTCCTTATCAATGAGCTCCATCTGAAATAAATTGTCATCATCATTATTCACATCATTGATTACCTTAATATCATCATTATTTTCCTGTTGATAATGACTTATATCATCATCATTATTTTCCTTTTCTTCTTCATCTTCTGAAGTGATATCTTCAGTTATATCTTCAGGTAACACATCAATGACTGGTTTGTGATGATCATTGTCCATGCGAGACTGAGCTCTGGTAGTCACAGCATTTGAACATAATAAGTGTTGTCTTTCCCATATTTCAATATCTTCCTGTGTACATTCATGCAATTTAGGTATGTTTCCCATAATAATTCCAGCAATTGGATTGTCCAAGAGGCATACCAGTGTTCGTCCTGTAAAATAAGGTGTGTCCAAAAATACCTCTGCTGTGGGGTAATATTCCACAGTTCCACCAAAAGTTATGCATTTCACTTGTTTTCCTGTATAATCCACCTTATCAACCAAGGCCTTGCGCACACCAACAGTGGTTGCACCCGTGTCTCTGAGTAAAGATGCTAACTTATTATTGACAAAACCTCTGTTCAAGATCAATGAACCAGTACTTTCAAAAGATGACATGACTGGGAGAGGGTGTCCGCATAATAATCTTGGCACTCCTTGAGGCTGAAATAAAGAATTGCAATTAGTGCAGTTATCACTATTTGCTAAGTCTACACTGCATGAATTTGCATGTGCTACAATATCATTATGGTTCTGATTATTATCATGAACAATGGCATTGGTACTTTCAGTGTTTCTTGATTGTCTGGAAGTATTGTTATGATAAGATCTTTTATTTGCATTTTGATCATTTCCTCTATAAAATGATTTCTGACCTCTATTTGATTTTGAGTTATATTCTCCTCTATTTTGCCAGTTATTGGACTTAAATGAGGTTTGTGGATAAAAGTTATCCTCCTGATATGAATTCCAATGTCTTTGAGGTTGGTATTTATTAAAATTGTATCTACCTCTATTTTGACTGTAATTATGTGATGGTTTAAATCTTTGATTCCTATCTATGCTGTTTGATCTATACCTAGGTGCATTGTCTTGGAATGATCTGGCCGATGCAGCTGGTAATGAGTCCCTTACATTGTTTTTGCTCAATACTCTATTAGGATGTGCAACTTGATATTGACGTCCTAGGGTTTGTAATTTAGTTAGGTTCTCTGGTTTTCTTTCCTGCAGGAACGCAAGAAAATCAGAACTAATCGATGACAAAACCTTGTCTCTTAGAATCAAATCTGACAAACCCTCAAAAGTTTTTTCAGTTTTGGATAGTTCAATCCATCTAGAAAAATTCAGTTTAACAGCTGAAATAAATTCAGTGAAATCTTTTCCAGAATCAGGGTACAAAGATCGAAATTTCTGACGATAGCCCTCATCATCTAATTGATACCTCTGCAATAAAATGACCTTAACAGCTTCATAATCCTTTCTAGTCTGGTCATCCAAAGTGGAGACTACAGTTAATTGTTCACCAACCAATAAATTCATAAGTCTACATGTCCATGTAGATTTGTCAATCTTATATTCTTCACAATAAGTTTCGAACCTATTTAGGAAGCATGAAATGTCATCTATGGATGCGTTAAATTTTGGCAAATTAATCCTTATGGCAGTAGTATGATCTTTATTTTTATCTTCACCTACTCCAGGATGCAACAGTGGTTGTTGTAATTTTAATTTTTCCAGTTCAATCTCAGCTAATCTTATAGCTTGTTGAGATTTGATCTCTTCTTGAGATCTGGCATAGGCTAATTTTTCTCTTTCAAGAGCCAACTCTTCTGATCTCCTTTTTTCCTCCAATTCTTTTTCTTGTTTGTGCAGTTCCTCTTGTATCCTTTTTTCTGCCAATTCCTCTTTACGGAGCTCTTCTTGTCTGTTTACTTCTTTATCAATATAAGCCTGCAAAGCTGGACCTTCCAAATTAAGTTCCTTTCCAATCTTCAATAAATCCTTTAATGAAGTCATGGTTGCTTATTCTTGTGTTTATCAATAATACAGAATATTTTAACTTTTATGTATATGAATATGTCAGCTATATTCAATATTCACTCCACCAATCTCAGATCAATTTATAATTGCAATAGTAGATGTATTCAGATAAACAATATGGAGTAATGAAAAAAAATAGAACCACAACAAGTAAGAACAGCAAGACAGGGTTAGAGCAACTAAAAGAAATACAAATGGGAAAACAAAGGAATAACTATAAAATATACATGAATTAATTTAAACTAATGCTCTATTACAAATAGACAAGACAAGACGCATATCACAACAATTATGACATCTAAGAAATGAATGATAGTAAGATGAGACTAGACAATATTACAAACAATAATGCAACGAACTAAATAAAATATAACAATGACAGTACTTATGAGAACAAACAATAGATAAACATGACTACACAGCTAACAAAAATGGATCTGTTAAATTCAATAGAGGCAAACTTTTATACAACCAGCAGAGTATGCTGGGTCCTCTATCTGAATCACACAGATACTGCCCTATAGAACGCTTGATTTGCTCATTCGACCTAGCTTTCGCGGTATTGAATGATCACAAACCAAGTCCCTCCATCCAGCCCGCTAGTTACAAAACCAAAAACACGTAATGAAAACACATATGGCGAAGTCAGATATCAGGCAAACAGATTATATTCACAGCCAAGCTGTATGTAACAATAAATAGACTTATCTGTTGCCAAGAAAACAATCCCTCTTGAGACTTCGACAAGGAAAGGATGTAGTGATGATAATAGCCTAGTATTTGGTTAGGCTTAGAATTGCTTCATGCTGACATCGAAGGACATCGATATGGTCCATGATTTTTGATAAAATACTTGCTTCTTGAATGAAGATAGTCAGTTCCTATGACTTCTGTGTAATAATAGGTCACTTTTATAACTTAGTGACAACTTGAGGCACCTTCATGATGATGGAAATCCCTTCCATTCATAAAAACTTTTGGCAGACGATGCGTGCCGCCATTTTGAAAAAATAGTCCTAGATTCGTTAGGCGCTCTTAGGCTTGTAAGGCATCCAATGGCTCTGGCCCCCAGAAACTGGTACGGGTAAATTTTAAGAATGTTTATTATTTTAGGAACCGTCCTCCCGACGTCCTGTGGTAAGAGTGCATTAGACTTCAGGCTTGACACTCCTTAATACAGTGGCCTGCTGAGTACCCTCCAGGGTTCTCCTTGCATATTCCGTTTGAGGAATTATAGTATATATTTAAGATATGGCCAGTCATACATAATCTCCCTGGCCCGCACCTCAGGTACTCATTAACAAGGCCTAACTTCTTGGCACGATTCACAAATATTTATTAACACATTACTCCTCTTGAGTATGATATGACATCGTAGCTTTTACTAGCACATGTCTCTACTGTCCTTGATTCTGATACTCTCCGTTTTAATGGAACAGTCAACTTACGTGCCCAAGAATTCCATACACACTGCTAAGACTAATCTGACATTATACTGTTAGATGAAAGCATAAGGCAGTGATGGTAATCGATCTTGCAGGTGAAATATAAAGATGCCCAAAGGCAATTAACACATTTTAAAAGCAGGTCCTACTGGACACATTCCTTGCATACTGGTCAAACGACACAAGCAGACTCCCGGTTAGAGACGCTAGCTTGTCCCAAATCAAAACTCACGTCTGCTGTCAATTCAAAGCAGGAGTCAAGACGTCACTTCCTGCAACCACGGGATACCGTGTGTAAACAATGTATATCAGGAAGTGATCGAATACGAAACATGATATGATATTTACTCATATCATTTTATATATGTTCAAGTCTTTCATGTGATTATTCAATTATATGTACTTCTATTGACATTAATTCATATTTGATTTAAAAGTCCTGACCAGAAGAAAACTTGGTTCAGGACAAAATAAATTTGGAAAAAATTGTAATTTCTAAATTTAAACACAGTGTTAATTGACTTGATCATAGACCTTAATATTAGCGTTTGTGTATGTGTGTTAGTGTAATTAATTACCAGCACACCACATTTCATTACCCTAGACATTAGACGTAGCTATCAGACATACTAGTCAAGAATAAGTCTGATTGAGGTCGTAGGTAGTAGCAGCAAGGTACTCTGTAAATTCACATACATTGTTATCTTCAGGGACCTTCACAGCTGACCTCCTTCAGTACACTAGGTAACATAGCAACCACACTTAATAACATCAAAACCCACCACATATATTGGTAGGCTCGTCCGGGATTTAAACTATTGGGGTATAAGTTTGTATAAATTTTAACAGTGTCCCTAAAATTAAAAGATATTCATAAGAAATAATTAAGGTGGAAAGTAAGAGTTGATGAATCTTCACAACCAGTAGTAATTAATTAGTGTGTCACTTTGTTAATTACAGTTTTTAAGTTATTTTAGAACATTATTAGAGTGTGTGATACAGGATGGCAGATCTAGCCAAATTCAGATCGGCTGCTGTGCTGACTGCTAAAGAAATGAATATGGAGGGTCAGGCTTTGATCCAATATGTAACTTCAGAATGTGACAAGTATATTGAAAGGGAAAATAGGAAGTTAGCAGAAGAAAGAAAATTACAGTTACAAATTGAGGCTGACAAAGAACTTAAGAGGCTGCAGATTGAGGCTGACAAAGAGGCTAGGGCATTGGAGGCGGATAGGGTGGCTGAAATAAAGCGGCTCCAATTGGAAGAGAAGAAATTAGAAGCTAAAAGAGAGGAACAGTGACAGGCTGCTGAAAGAGAGGAAAGGAGACAGGCTGCTGAGATGGAAGCAGAAGATAAGAGATTACAAAGGGAGCACGAGTTACGACTAAGGGAGTTGGAATTACAAGGCCATGCTCCTGAAAATGGTGCCAGCCCCTTTCCCTCCGATGCCACTGCTAGTCAGGGAACCTCAACCTCAGCTATGGGTTTTCATTTAGACCACTTTGTTGAGAAAGACGATGACATATAAAGTTTTCTAGGTAGGTTTGAACTTTTGGCTACTACGTATGGGTTAGAGAGAGAAAGGTGGAGCCTAAAGTTATCCCAGGGGCTTAGGGGAACATCTTATGAAGTGTTTGCAAAAATGAATAGAGACGACCAAGACAATTATGACATGCTAAAGCAGGCTCTGTTATTAAGATATGAAAAGAATGGTAAATTTTATCATAAGAAGTTTATAAATGCAAAGCTTTTGTCTGGGGAGACATACCACCAATTCTCTGCCAGACTGGAAACCTATTTGGAGAAATGGACTGCTCTGGGGAAGACCCAAGATCTTAAAGAAATGATCATGATAGAGCAATTAAGAGAGTCCATGGCTCCAGACCTGAGAAAGTTTCTCATGGAACAAGGTGCGGTGAGGTTGGGTGAAGTATTGAATGTCGCTGAGAGGTATCAAGCAGCCCAGGTAGAGGTAGCTGGCACTAAAAAGAAACATATAGAGAATTTTAAGGCCCCACAGCACTTTAATAAATTTGATACCAGAGAACAAGGTAACAAAGGTAGGACAAACTTTGATAGGCCACGAAATGATTATCGTGATAGAAACTCACAGTTCAATGACCAAAAATATAATGAGAGAAAACCTTTTAACCAAGGAAAGAGGTGGTGTAAATGGTGTAGGAAGGACAACCATAACACCGAATTTTGTAAAAGGAAACCTTCTAACATTGCTGCAATGAAATCGGGGAACCAGAGATTAAAGGTTAAACCTATTGGACAGCAGGAACGTTATCACCCCCCAGTTTGTGAGGATGTTGTTTGTAATGGGGTCACCACAAGGTGCCTATATGATACAGGTTTGGATTTTGATTCAGTTGTGAGGTCTAGCCTAGTGAACCCAAGTCAGTATACCACCGAAACAGTGGAAATACAAGGGGCGACTAAGGACATACCACTCATGACACTTCCCATCGCAAGGATAACGGTGAAAACTCGCTATGTGGAAGGAGAAATCAGAGCAGCAGTGATAGATGAACCCATCTACCCTCTGATATTGGGGTGTAGATACGTCTTCGTGGGGAATCCCAAGAGACCTGTGATCATGGCGACAGTGCAGACCAGGTCACAGTCAAAGGAGGAAGAAGGTGAACCTATAAATGCTCATCCAGAGGAGATTAGGAAGGCGCAGGCTGAGGATAGGACACTCAAGCCATGTTTTAAAAAATTGTCCAAATGTCACACACCTCCAAGCAAGGGAGATTATTATATGAAGAACAAATTGTTATACACGAAGGCCGGAACTGGAACAAATGGTCACAACCAGCTGGTTCTTCCCACTTCATATAGGGAGAAAGTGATGGAACTAGGGCATGCGATTCCCTTCAGTGGTCACATGGGGATCAGCGCCACAGGACAGCGTATAGCTTGTTATTACTTCTGGCCAGGAATAACGGAAGATATAAAAAGATATGTAAAATCCTGTCCAGAATGTCAAAGGGTAGCTCCAAAGCATTGGACTGCTCCTGCAACTCTAGGGGAAATGCCCATAGTGGGAACACCTTTTGAGAGGGTTGCAGTGGATATTGTGGGACCTCTCACTCGGACAAGAGGAGGAACAGTTACATCCTTACTCTGGTGGACACTTGTTCTATGTGGGGAGAGGCAGTAGCCCTGTCGTCAATCGATTCGAAACATGTGACAGAGTCATTACTTACAATATTCACAAGATTAGGATTCCCGCATCAAATCTTGATGGATAATTGCTCACAGTTCAAGGGGAAACTAACGGAAGAAGTTTTTAAGCTATTTCAAGCCAGACACTTTCATTGTAGCCCGTACCATCCACAAGGGAACGGCCAGGTAGAGAGGTTCAACGGGACTCTCATTTCTATCCTGAGAAAGCTGGCACATGAGAAACCTGATATGTGGGATCAATTTTTGCCCGCAGCGTTGTTTGCGTACCGGGAAGTACCACATAGTTCAACCGGGATGGCACCCGCAACCCTGTTATTTGGGAGGCCAATAAAAGGTCCATTGGAAGCCTTATTAAGGACGTGGACAGATGAGAAGGCAGAGGAAACTGTTACCTCATCATATAATTATGTGAACGAGCTGACCACTCGTCTGAAAGCTGGATGGAAACTGGCAAATGATAATTTGAGACAAGCCAGGAAGAAACATGCAGCGTATTTTAATAGGAAAGCAAAGGACAGAGAATTAGCTGTGGGAGTGAAAGTACTTCTTCTACTACTTGGCAGCAATAATAAGTTGCAAATTGGATGGCAAGGTCCATATACAGTTCTAGAGAAGGTGTCTAGAACAAATTATAAAATTGACAAAAAGGGGAAGGAGAAAATATATCATGTGAACCTTTTAAAGAAGTATCTGGACAGACAAATCCAGGAAGGCACCCCCTTACTGACCTTGGCTATCGCAACCGAAATGAAAAAGGAACCACTCACCTCACATGAATACCCATTACACCCCTGTGAGACAGCTGCAGAGGTAAAAGTCAGTAAGCACCTGACTAAAAATCAGAGGGAGAGAGTTCAACAGGTTCTGGAGGAACATACAGATGTGTTAACAGACAAACCGGGGCATACTAATTTGCTAGAGTATGATATGAAGCTGTTAGAATCAACACCAATCTGTATGAGAGCCTATTCTGTTCCGTTCGCTAAGGAGAAAGCATTGAAAGAGGAGATATATTATTTGTTGAAAGAAGGGATTATTTCTCACAGTGAATCTCCTTACAGCTCCAGTGTAGTCTTGTTGAGGAAACCGTTTGGGGAACATAGACTGTGCATAGATTACAGGAAACTGAATGCTGTCACAGAAGGTCAGGTGGATCCATTACAGGACACAAAACAGTTATTTGCCAGATTGAACAAGGCAAAATATTTTTCGAAGGTGGATCTTAGCAAAGGCTATTACCAGATTCCAGTGAAGCCTGAGGTTCGACCTTATTTAGCTTTTAGCACATCGGAAGGGCATTATGAATTCAACATGTTGCCATTCGGATTGAAAAATGCTCCGAGTGTGTTTTCTAGGATGATGCGCAAATTGTTGGATCCCTTGAATAATCCATGTATCACGAATTTCATGGATGATATCCTCATCGCTACAGAAACATTTGAAGAACACGTTAACTCTCTGAATATGCTATTTGATAGGCTCAGAGAAGCAAACTTGACTGCTAGACCAACAAAATGTTGTATTGGATGCAAAGAGTTGGAATTCTTGGGACATACTGTATATCAGGATAACATGACCCCTGACCCCAAGAACTTGGAAAAACTGCAGAGAGCACCTAGACCACAAACAAAAAAGACGTGCGATCATTCGTGTCGTTATGTGGGTTTTACCAAAAATATATCAAAAATTTTAACTCTATATGTGCTCCTCTGACTGATCTGACTCGCAAAGGAAATCCAGATAAAATTGTTTGGTCCGCGCAATGTGAATTGGCATTTCAAGAGTTAAAGGAAAAACTCACTAGCAAGCCTATTCTCATATTGCCTGATTTGACTCAGGACTTTGTGGTGAGAACAGATGCAAGTAATGTAGGCCTGGGGGCGGCTCTGTTGCAAAGGTCCTCTTCACCCAATGGGGAACTGAACCCAGTCGCTTATGCAAGCCGCAAGTTGAATAAAGCGGAGCAAGGATATTCCACAAGCAAAAAAGAATGTTTAGCGTTAATCTGGGCAATAAAAAAGTTCCAAATCTATCTGTATGGTAGGACTTTTGTGGTCCAGACGGATCACCAGCTCCTAGTGTTCTTATCTCAGGCCAAGCATGAAAATGCAAGATTGTTAAGATGGTCTTTATTGTTGCAACCTTATCAGTTTATTATTGAATATATCCCGGGGTCACAGAATGTCGGTGCAGATTTCCACAGTAGGCATCCCTGTGATCAAAATTAGAGTAGTTGGCAGGCGTGTTAAGTAATTTTATCTATGTGTATCACTGGTTTTGGAACTTGCATTAGTGCATGTTCTCATGTGGGGAGATGTGTGGTGGAATACATTGATACATCGATAAAATCCTCCATTTATAAAGATAAAAGTTAAGATAAAATGTAGGGATAAAATATAGTTAGGTTACGCTGCTACTTCTTCGCCTACGCCACAAGCGAGTTGATTTTAGTAGACCGTACCATCGTTTCTAGTGTCATTGAAAAAAACTAATTATAACATGAGGACACGAAAGGCCTATTCGTTCAGACGGGGTAAGAAAAGGAGGGAAGGAAAAAATGATGCCGTCTGCACGCGTTATAACCTAAACTAGCATACGCGCGAACTTGTAGTTAGTCGTGAAATACGTGATAAAGTAAGAACATGTAGCCACTTGAATCACGAAAACAGTCTTAGCTCTTATTTAGAATGACGTAAAACTCTCGAAAATAGCTGGACAGCACATGGAAAAGAAGTGAACGAGTGGTAGTAAAGATTTCAAGACTAACATGAAAAAAATATGGAATTCCTTAATAATAGGTTTAGAATAATAAAAGTTAGCTGGTTTGATAGCCTATCTTTTCCTGACAAATAATATGCTTTTAATTATAAAGACGGACAGATAAATCGGAAGTTATTGACAAAAGACTGATTTGTTCGATGCAGACTCGCAAACACATGTTAGTTTGCAGCCACTATAAGTTACATTTTGACGCATCCTTGAGACGAAGGCAGGAAAAAATTACATGTAAACAAGGGGGAGACAAGGCGGATAGAATCTAAAAATAACTTAGCATAGAAATCTTAGAAGTGAGTGAGACAAAATTTGTGTAGTTTTTTTTTTGTAGTTGGTCCAAAACCAAGTGCAATTTTGGGAAAACCCAAGTTCGGACCGACCGACAGACAGAAATACACTACACACTAGACCGAAACTGGACCCAAATTGGACATTTATGTTTGAAATTTTAAATTGTAAAGGGGAGGTACTCTCATTGGACTAAACAGTTAAGATTATTGGAAAATTTGCCGGCAAGTTGCCATTTTGTTGAAGACTGTCCCTACAAGCAGATCGTTGAGGCTAAGAAGTTTGTCGTCCATTGAATATATATGCTAATAATAGTGGGACGCCCTAATCTAGCCAGCAGCTCAGCTGAGTTTGTGCTATTTCAGCGTATCTGTGTGTTTATTCTGAATTGTGGTAAGGCTAAAATTATTAACCTTTTATTTAACAATTCTGAGTGATTGATACTGCCATATAATGAAAAATGATTACGACAAGTGAGTACTTATTCTAGGTCCCCAGCCGACTGTTCCAGGGCCTAGAGGTTGAAATATAATATGATACACTATCAGACATATAGAATACAGATGTTTCTTTTCAGATGGTCAGGTGGAAACATATCACCCACCTTATTATATGGTCTTCTCAGATGGTCAGGTGGAAACATATCACCCACCTTATTATATGGAAAAAAGAGATTAATGAAAATATTTCAGATGCAGTGCAGTCCATAGAGGAGAGGAATGGGAAACTAGTGCTACTTGATAACAGCCTTGATGTGGATGTGCTGGGTCGGTCAGAGAGATCTGACCCTGTCTTTTTTAAAATGTATTAATGCTTGTAAACATGGTGAATTAGGTAGTATGTTAAGACATAGCCTAATTTTGTGGTTTCAGAGTTTCTTTGTCTGGCACTGTGCTAGTGCCAGATGTTCTGGAGAAGTCCAAGTTTGTATGAAATGAGATGCCTACCATATTACCTCAGAGCATGTGAGGAGTGGGCCTAAGGAACTACTTTCTTCCATCGTCACAGGCCAGTTAAGTATTAAAGACCTGGCCTGCTGAGATTCATCAACTACTATAATAAAATTTAACCTACATTGTGAAAATAAGAAACTTGTCACCATTAACCCTGTGTAAAAAGCAAATGAACACTGTTACATAGAGACTGGGGATGATGCAAATACCCCGACCCGACATCCAGCATTAGTTTCCAAGAGATTTTTTAGTTGTAGTAAAAATAGTAGCAAATTTAACTTATATATATATATATATATATATATATATATATATATATATCTATATATATATATATATATATATATATATATATATATATATATATATGTTCAAGTCTTTAATGGGATTATTCAATTATATGTACTTCTGTTGACATTAATTCATATTTGATTTAAAAGTCCTGACCAGAAGAAAACTTGGTTCAGGACAAAATAAATTTGGAAAAAATTTTAATTTCTAAATTTGAACACAGTGTTAATTGACTTGATCATAGAGCTTAATATTAGTGTTTGTGTATGTGTGTTAGTGTAATTAATTACCAGCACACCACATTTCATTACCCTAGACATTAGACGTAGCTATCAGACATACTAGTCAAGAATAAGTCTGATTGAGGTCGTAGGTGGTAGCAGCAAGGTACTCTGTAAATTCACATACATTGTTATCTTCAGGGACCTTCACAGCTGACCTCCTTCAGTACACTAGGTAACATAGCAACCACACTTAATAACATCAAAACCCACCACAGTTGTCTCTAAATGATGGTTTTCGGTGAAGTCTTGACCATTCCTTCTCTTCATGAGTCGAGTGTTTTGCTAGCAGCACGTCCCTTGCAAAACCGGGGTAACTGTTCAGATTGCCTCGTCAAGTGTCCTCAAGGCCCGTCTGTTATAGGTGTCTAGCGTCGACTTGTGGCAACTGGTACCAAAAACTGAGAGAAATAGAAGATCTAATCTCCCTTAAGTTTCATGTCTCTTGATGTGAGCATCAGTCGACCTCCGCCCTCATCCACCATTTCATGTTCCACTGAATTTCACCCGATGTGCCTTAGCATGAAATCTCAACCCATCGAGTCGGATGAAAATGTTTTAAGAGAACAGAAGCCGACAAAATTATAATTTTTTGATATATATGTATACAATAAATTTGAATTAAAATAAATATAAATACACAAATCATCATGTTCTCATCATTCACTCCCTACTCCCAATTGGAGCCTGAGGCTACCTCTGCTATTGGTTCCTTGTGAGAAAACCTGCATGAAGAAATCGCCAGCTCTTGCAGGGAGGGGGGGGGGGGAGGGTTTATGTGGCAAGTTATTTTATTAATTGAGGTTGCCAGTCTCATATACTGATTTCCAATCAAGATTTTCCTATCTTCGTCAAGAAGAGATCATAGACAGCCAGAATAAGAAGTAGTAATAAGGATTCCAGTGTAGAACATGCCATAGGACTAGGAAAAATTTGATGTTCATCAATAAGTATTTTATACATGTCAACTGCAAATAAAAATAATTACAACTCATCCCAAATGGGTTAAGAATTATATTCAGATTTTATGCACAGAAAGGCCGTAATGTCGTGCAATTGTCTAAGATGAAGTCTTCCCTCTTGGCGAGCAATTTCTCAAGTGAAAAGCTTGAGAAAATGATCAGATTCTATTCACTGCCTTCCCGCGCATTTGTTATGCGCGCCAATCTCATTTGAGGATGTTGTCTGACTCAGCTAATGCAAAATTTCAAACATTACTTTTCTAAAAAAAATGGGCTGTACACATCCACTTGCCCTTGGGTACAAACTTACGAACATGTCGGTAAACTCATATAACAACGAGTTCCCAATGTAACAATCATTACTTTTATCAGAAAGTAATCTCTTATCTGTGTCTGTCCATCATTTGTCTCCCTGTATTCCAAGCTTTGGTGATGCGCGTACCCGCGTCTTATTAGTGATTAAGCACTGCGCTGAGGCGATTTACGTGTTAATCTGTATACTGATATCGCTGTGCCCACGATAGCCAACGTGATTAGTCGCTGCCACTCCTTGCAACGTAGGGAGAAATGGATAACAACCAGACATGTCTACTTATCCCTGAGAAGGGTGTACAAGGGAAAATACATAATATCTGCTACACATAGCAGAAAAAGAAAGAAAGAAAGTGCGACAAATGAAAGCACACAATAAAGTCAGTACCACAAATGAACCGATACTGCCGGAGTGACACAAAGCTCGATAG
Source organism: Oreohelix idahoensis (assembly GCA_024509875.1). Classification (NCBI taxonomy): domain Eukaryota; kingdom Metazoa; phylum Mollusca; class Gastropoda; order Stylommatophora; family Oreohelicidae; genus Oreohelix; species Oreohelix idahoensis. The sequence goes on along the minus strand of JAMPIV010009535.1, from coordinate 404,515 downwards.
GGGCCGCTCCATTCTGTCACACCTTGGCGAAAATGGAAAAATTCAGTGGGGAAATCTTAAAATACTAGGTTTTAAGGTGAATTTTCTGCCTACGCACAAATGCACCTTTTGAGGTTCTGTTGGGTGAAAACTAAATGATAATTACGTTAGTTTAAGATTCTAATTTCAAAGCAACCACGAGTAAAGTGGTTGATTTTTATTAAATGTTACCTCCACCACTCATTCTAAAAGTTATTACATTACCATTTAAGTTTTTTCATTAAGTGTTATTTATACAAAAGCCATTATATCACGTGACCTGCTCTTAATTGTTACATTTGATAATCTCTTCCACGGTTGCCCTCACTTTCCATCTTATTTATTACAACAAGACGTCATGTTGGAAGTGACTATATCATGTCCTCGTGTCTCAATACTAGAGATTGTTATAGAGGTCTGCCGAAAATCGTTACGTGTTATGTCTAGTGTCCAGACAGATAAAACCAAGACCACACTGAAAGTTGCATTTTTTGCAAGTCATATCCGTGTATTAAACATTCGTTATCTCAAATCACCGACCAACATTTTTGTTTGTCGCCATTTGTCAGCTAGTGTGAAGAAAATTAATTACTTGAATATCACTAGTCCGCGGTAGCATAGTGGTTAGTGCACTGGCTTCCTAGCTCAGTGGTCTATGGTTCGATCCCCAGATGAGGTGGGATTTTTTAGGCCGCAAACGGCTCCTGGGTCGACCCAGCCCCAACTGGGTACCAGAGCAACTCTGGGAAGGTTAAGGCGGCCGGCGTGATGTTGACCACGTCACACCTAGTGTGCCGATGGTCAAGAAAATATGGGCCTAACACCATATTCCCCATTGACCTCAATGGGCGTGTAACGGGATCCTTTTTTTATATCACTAGTCCGTTTTGCTTACACAATAAGTCTGGCGACCAACGTCAACCCAAACGTTGACCTAATCTTTATTGTTCCATCTGGCTACTCCAGTACTGATTACAATCAAAGGATGACATGTCGTGTGGTCATGACAAAACGTTGGGCGTGACGAAGTTTGTCAACTCGAGGAGAAGATTACATCAATAGAACTGATGAGACAGAAGAAAAGATGGCACAGTGCAGGGAAGCAAAGATAGTCACATAAAAATTCATGACTCGTCACAGTAACCTTCTGCGAAGTGCCTCTTAGGTCACAGTGTCACAATTCTTCGCTCCACATTCAGGCTCCGGTAACGCGGCGACGCACATAAATCAAATTACAGAAACACATTTAACGAGGGAAGCAGCCATTAAAGTGAAGATTTATTACGTATGACCTTCACATTCCTATGTCAAAATGTGTTTTAAGAACAGTAAACGGGTCAAGCAATATATTCATAATTGGACAAAGAATGTCAGTGCATTTGCAGGATAATAGATTTATATATCCAGAGTTCTTGTCACAAGCCCAAGTAAATGCCAAGGAAATAAAATAAACTCACATCATGGATAGAGACTTAACAGAGCTGGAAATTATAAGGGATGCGATCAATAAAAAAGAGACAAAAAAGGATACGAAAATAAAGAAAAAGAGAAGGTTAACAAAGAATAAAGTAACTTATAAGGCAGTCATTCAATTAATTTTACGACTTCAGAGAGTGATATCATCTGAAAACATGAATAGGAACGGAGTCTAGTCAAACGCTCAGGTTCTGCTTTGTAAAATTTGATCCAGAAGCAACCCCAGCATTTCATCCCCTCCCCCCTTACGTACAGCGACATCTCCGCGTGTTTCTTCAGTCCAGGTTTCACTCTTGCAGCTTTCGCTGACACAAATAATAAAAATGCCACATTCGGCAGTAGCAGGATCTTTAACGACTGGAAGCTACCGGTGACAACTTACATTGCACGTCAGTTTTAAACACAATTCTGTTTTCTTTCCCAGTTCTTTCGGTCTGTTCTTAAATGAATTCTGTTTTTTCCTTCTTTTGTTATTTCATTCTTTGAATTTCTTCTTTTATAGTAGGTTCCCCGAATGTTTTCCTCCGCGTTCTTCCTCTAGTTTTTCCTCATATATATATATATATATATATATATATATATATATATATATATATATATATATATATATATATAATATATATATATATATATATATATATATATATACCCATACATTTTTTTCAGTTCAAACAATCATAACTTTGCTTATAAACGCTTAATTTCTTTTGATACCATAAAGTGTATTTTTCCCTTTATATCATGCGGCGCATGAACTGTTATAAAATCTAACACACAACCTCAAAATTGTGATATTCGGCCGCAATTATTGTTATACTATCTCTAACACTTACTTACTTAATTTTTCGTTCCTCTTCTACCGTGGAGTGTAGAGATTTGTAAGAGAGAGCGCCATACTATTCTATAGGCTGTCTTCCTCTTGGCTTGGTTCCATTCTAGTCCTCAGTCCTTCAAAGATTGTCTAATGTTATCCTCCCAGCGGACTTTGGGTCGTCCTGAAGGTCTGGATCGCTGGCTCTTAGTTTCCCATGCTTGTCGTGGTAGCCGATCTTCTCCCATTCTGCAGACATAGCCAAATCATCTCAGTTGGAACTGTTCTACTTGGGTCTGCAGGGGTTGGGTTTTCAGGCCTTGACGTATCGTCTGGTTGCGGACCATGTCTCTTCTTGTTACTTCAACCACCTTCCTCAGATACCTCATTTCTGAGGTTTGGATCTGGCTTTTGTGGGTTGTATTCAGGGCCGGATTAAGCTAGTGCGGGGCCTGTAGCATATGTTAAGAAAGGGGCCCTATATTAAAAAAAACACAACACTAACATATTTGAACACGTACATTTTTAATTTGCATAGTAATTATCTTCTTCTTCTTCTTTGATCCATAACCACCAACCGTCAAAGCAGTCAGCGGCCATCACGCCTGGTAGCGTCTTGTAGGGCAGCAATAAATTGATTCCACTTTCCTCGGTCGGCGGCCATCCTTCGTACAGTGCCCCAACTGTGGTTCATTCTTTGCATCTCAGCTTCCACAGTTCTCCGCCAAGTTGTTTTTGGTCGGCCTCTCTTTCGCTTTCCCTCGGGCGTCCATAGCATAGCTGTTCTTGTGATGGTATCAGGGTCCCTTCTGAGGACGTGGCCAACCCAACTCCAGCGTCTGCCAGCTATGATGGTGTGCATGTCCTCCTGGTTACTCCGAATAAGTAGTTCTTGGTTGCTGATGGAGTTTGGCCAAAAGATTCGGAGAATTTTCCTTAGGCAGATTGTGTGGAAGGAGGACAGTTTCAACATTTCCTTCTCTGTTACTCTCCAACATTCTGCACCATAGAGAAGCACAGAAAGTACACAGCTCTCATACAGTCTTAATTTGGTGTTTGTGCTGTACTGGGAAGACTCCCAAATGTTGTTGAGAACAGCAAAGGCTGTTCTCGCTTTATTCATTCTGTTGTTAATGTCCTTGCTTGTTCCGCCGTCAGGTGTTACTATGCATCCTAAGTAAGTAAATGTGTCTGTCTAACTTCTGGTTCCTTACTGTTATTGGCTCAGATAGTAATTATCATTATAAATTAATTCGTGCTTGTAATCCTATAAACTTGCCACTCATGTTGCTAGCGTTGTCATAACTTTGACCAAGGCAGTCTTTAATATCAATGTCATTTGCCTTTAAAAAAATTAAGTAGACTTTTAGTAAGCTGTTCAGCACTATGACCTTCCATATCCAAAAATGTCACACATCTTTCAACTGGTCCAGATGGCAAAACATAGCGCAGAGTCAAAGTCAGCTGGTCCATATTTGATATATCTGGAGTAGAATCCAATGAAACGGAATAATACTTGTATTTCTTCACTTCACAGAGAATGTGATCCAGTATGCTGGATCCAATCAGATTGATGAATTCCTCACACGTTGTTTTAGATAGATATGATGTATGTCCAAATCCTTTGTTTGCATGAGTACTTATATGGTCTGCCAGAAAAGGGTCAAACTTGGCCAGTAATTCTAACAACCCTAAGTAATTCCCGTTATAAGGGTACCCAACAATTTCATCACTGCCACGAAACGAAAGGCCTCGTTCTGCTAAAAACTTCACAACTTCAATTATTCGCTCTAGAAGTTTGTGCCAATACTTTTCTTGAATGTCCATTTGTTTCACAAGATGGGAATTGACACGTTCACCTTTGTTTTTACGCATCAACAGTGAAATTAAACCTTGTCTATGTGAGGAGCTTTCTTCGTGTCGACGCAATAGATTGCTTGCATTTTTCCAGTCATTAAACCCTTCCACAGTAAACTTTGATGAACATTCTGAACTCATAAGCTTGCATGGGAAACAGAATAGGCGCCCTTTACTTTCTGAATAGCATAACCATTTTCTTGCATGTTGCTTGTTTGTAAGTTTATGAATATGTGTAAAATAAGACTTCTAACAGTATCGAGTTTTCTTTTCAGTGTCATACAATCGCACGGATGAAGAGAAGGCACTATCAACATGTTGACATTTTTCACTTCCCTTGGATATGCAATATTCACGCTCACAGTCATCTATATTGTTCGGCCAGTCACCAATATCATTAGAATACTTCTTCGTTTCACTTATTCTTTCACATTCAGACTCAGTATATACTGGGTTTTGCTGTATGTTTTCTGCAGCACAACTTGTACTAGTACTAGTTGTTCCTGTACTTCCAGCTTCAGCGGTTAGAGTACCACCAACATGAACATCAAAATATTCTATCAGCTTACGTGTTTTTGATATCACAGGTTGATCTCTTCTTTCTTTTTCGTCCTTCGCTTTACGTTTTTCACTTCCAGAAGCATAATTACGTCCAATATCTCTATGTTTACTGCTCATTTTTTTAGTTTTCTAACCTTACAAATCAAGAAATTTTAATCAAGATCGAAAGAGAGTGCGAGCACGCCGTATACCTCAATTAAAACAGGAAGTTTCCGTTTCCTAAATTCTAGTTTTTATTGTTAATGCAAATTCATTTCACAAATAACGAAACAAAATTAGAGGGGCAGTCGCCTAGAGCCAAAAAAGTGGCTTCCGTCCAAACGTGACCAAATTTTCAACGCCACTTAAATGGCTTCCGTCCGCAAACAGTTAAGATTAAAATAATGAAGAGTCACACTAAGTAACCCTCTTATTCTCTTTCTCTCACAATTTCTTGACAAAAATTAAAAGGCGCTAAAGTTGGCATAAATCCAAAGATAATTGGTTTAACGCACGTATTTTTTTTTCTTCTCTCTAACCAGCGGCAATCGAGCTTTCCAGCTCTTCTGGCCCAATGACATGTCATTGCGAGGTTAGGGGGTCAGTGGACTTTCCTTCCAACCCGGTCAGGAGCTTCGCTCCTTCCCATCAACGCTCGTATTAGAAGATGACCAACAAATTATGTACATATTTATTGGCGCGGGGCCCCTAAAAGCGCGGGGCCCGTAGCATATGCTACTTGTGCTACTACGTTAATCCGGCTCTGGTTGTATTCATTGCACATGACTCGCATCTACACGTCAAGACTGGGACATAGGTGGAGCGGTATACAGCCATCTTCGTCTTCTTACCAACTTCTCTTTTGCTGAGGAATCCTCGATTTATGGCTTGAAAAAGTCTCCCAGCTGCTGCTCTTCGGGTAGCCAACTCTTCTTTGATGCTTCCCTTCCGGTCTGTGACAGCTCCAGGGTATTTAAAGTGGTCGACCTGCTCGAGGACCTATTCTCCCAGCTTAATCTGATGTCTTCTTTCCTCTCGTGATATCACCATGCTTTTTGTTTTGGAGCTGCTGATGATCATCCCTCTCTTCTCCAGCTCTTCCTTCCAGACTTGCAATGAATACAACCAGAGCCGGATTAACGTAGTAGCACAAGTAGCATATGCTACGGGCCCCGCGCTTTTAGGGGCCCTCGCCAATAAATATGTACATAATTTTTTGGTCATCTTCTAATACGAGCGTTGATGGGAAGGAGTGAAGCTCCTGACCGGGTTGGAAGGAAAGTCCACTGACCCCCTGTCGTAGATTTTCGATAGGAGAATTAAGACTTGGGTTGGTCCCTTCTGAATAGCTTGGAATGAGTGAGAGTCCCAGTGTGAGTTAGTAAAGGAAATAGATTCCCCGAGTGAGATGATAGAATAGTGATAGAGGCTGTCTCTGAGAGCGGGAAATCTTCTCTCTCTCACCTATCTTCTACGACAGATTTTAAGCAGTCAGACAGTCTAACACATACATTATATATATATATATATATATATATATATATATATATATATATATATATATATATATCCACTCACGTGCACGCACCTTCAAGACGACAGTTATACGTACAGACGTGGGAAACTATAACAATGATATATATATATATATATATATATATATATATATATATATATATATATATATATATTTTAGAACGAGCTGACCAACACGATTATTAAGTTCAAGAGAGATTTTTTAATTATCATTTAAAAATCTTCTCACAACACCAAAGAAATACATCAAGGAAAAAGCATATACAAATAGTCATAAAATTTAAGAAGATGCTACAAGGATGATAGCCCGTTAGAATCTTAACTCTAGGTTTAGCCCACAGCCCCGTTAAGAGAACAGATGATGGCCCAAAGAGTTATAGCTACATAGGGTTGAGTCTAGGAGGTTTCTTTTTTTTCTCGTAAATGTATGAACAGAGTTGGATAATCTGATTTAGCCTAAGAAAAAGAAAAAGAAACTCTAGCAGTTGTAACAAATTCTGCAGATTAAAAAATTAAGACAGCAAATGGGTGACAATATACAACGGTAAAATAACACTCTGACCTGCGTACACTCATTCATTCAGCCATGGCCATGTGCTCACATTTATACTTACAACTTTGCTCGCTGCCTCTGGGAACATAATAAATTCTAGGACCTTCACACAGACCCGAAAATGCAGTCATCGACCAAGAAATCCCCAGTTCCAAAAGACGTACTGAACTCTCCGTCTCAGGGAACGATTCCTTGGGTGTTCTAATTTTTCGAATGTCTGATTAAGTCACATAAATTTTGTCCAGGCACGAAAGTTAGCAGAGCACAATGTCATTAGCTTTGGTTTCTAGAATTTAAGGAATGTCAGATCGGTGTCTATTTTCAGGAAGGTACTATACTTGGTCACCACAATACTAGGCAAAAACTCTCTGTCGGGATGTAAATGTTATTTCTTGTAATATTCACGCCGCCAGGCAGAAAATTTACGTAGAGTTTATGAAAGAATTTAAGATCTGGCGCAAAGGCCCCGTATTGATCATTACAGTCTTTGAAACCCGTTAGTGGGATATAGTATTTCTGTCTAACTCTGTTGACATATGCACTGTCAGACCAGTGTTACTTGAGAAACCCACGTGGTTCAAAATAAGGACTGTCTATTTCTTCACAAATATGAAACTCTTATTAAACGCCGGTAAAGTTCGGGTCACCCCAGTATTTCCTGAATAAAAGGAAAAGCACATATAAATCATTTACATATTATGTACTCAATATAACTTACATTTTTAAACAGCAAGCCGACCGCTTGACTTATTATTTAAACTTCCGGTGAAATAAGTTATATTTAAATCAATCATCAGGAATTAGGAATATCTGCGTATTCCGTCAATATTCACTGATGTCGCATCTAGCATTTATGAGTTTGTTTAGAAAAAATACTCGACTGATTAGTTAGCAGTTAAATTAAATTCATTATAGCTACATGTTTGTTACGCTAGAAATATAATTTATTCTGCTTTTCACTGTATGCGTCACTAGAAAAATAATACAAACTATAAATTAGTTGCTCTGCACCAAATCTAACTAGGGAAATAGCTAAGCGATTAAACACTTTAAACCCTACACACAATACTAGATATATAATATTAATATACCTCGACACAGAATTACTAAGAACTAAACCACTTCGACCAAACTAAAGGCCATCTCTATTAACAGAGATATTTAGAAATCGAACCAAGGCTTGTTCTAGTCTAACTGCGAATTACTGAGTGCCTGAAATCAGGTTTGCAACTCTAGTTATATCTATGAAACGGACAAAGAATCCCACTGTTTCGAAACCACGAAACAGCGCCCGTCTCTCCCCTTCTCTAACACCCTACGTCAGCTTCCCTCATGTCGTAACAGCCATCAGTGACCGAGAGCGCGCGTGAGTTGCAAATCTCAGACAGCCTGTCTGCGGTGCGGAGCGATTTTTCACGCTATGCCGGGTTATTCTGACGACGACTCTGAACTGACACTCATACTACTTCGCACCTCACGCTGACCGGGGCCCACAATGAGCCGTGTCAGCTGGGATTTCCAGACAAATGTCTGAAACTACGACTATAAGGTGTAAATATTCGCTCCTACTTAAGCGTTCGGCCGATGCAACTCGTTGTTGACCGGTGAAAAATGCAGACGGATGTCGGCTTTCTCATAGCCTTCTCACGCGTTTACATCGAGAATCTAACTCAAGAGTGTCGTGTCATCTGAAGGTGCAGACCCAAGTCGGCTCGATGTCTGAGATAGCTGCAACTTAATTGGCCTTCTCGTCTGACTGATATCTAAGTAATAGAATTACGTATCCCAGTATGAGAAAAAAAACCCGGTAAAGTTTGAGAATACTGAAGAAAATATTTTTCGCAAACGAGTGATGCGAAAAATACAGGAAAAACAAGTAAGGAAAGATAATAAAATAAAGGATGCGGGTGAGAGAATAGGAAGAAGATGTAGGCAATTTAATGATATAAAGACCTACGTGACACCCCCCAACCTCGCAATGACATGTCATTGGGCCAGAAGAGCTGGAAAGCTCTATTGCCGCTGGTTAGAGAGAAGAAAAAAAAATACGATTTAGCAATTAGGGCAACATCATCAGCAAATGCCACCTCTGAAATACAGACCTGTCTCATCTTCCAGTACCCCACTGAATACTCGTACTTTCCTGTCCTCTCCTTTACATGCCTTGATGACATCGTCCATGAGGAGTATGAAAAGATAAGGTGACAGGATATCACCTTGTCTTACACCAGTGGTGGTCCTGAATTCTTCTGACTTATGGTTTGCCGTCCTCACATACTGTTTTTGGCCACAATACAACTCATGCCCCCTTTAGCTCCTTGTCCTTTTTTCTTTGTTTCTGTTAAAGCCAGGATTTCTAATTTGGCTTTCCTCATCTCTTCCACCAGCTCCTCTTCCTTCCCATTCATACTTCTTGTGCTCCATGTTCCGTAAGTCGTAGTCCGTTCCAGTTCGTCGCCTTTAGAATCAGTCCGGTTTTCTCTCTTATGTTTCGCGTAATCATGTTTTTAAGACAAACAGGTGATTGATTTGTTGTGCCTTTGCATGGTGGAGGGGCTGCCTCCTTACGGCCTCCATGCAGGCCGCCCTCCTCCTTTTTCAGCCGGGCTTGGGTCCGGCGTAGGCGGAGTTCTATCTCTAACACACAGCTTTATAACTTTGATATTCTGCCGAACTCATGTTTAACCCTTCTCTAGTACACAATTGTCACGAGATTTGCCTCCCCTTTGCTCTGCAGTAGTGGTCCACCAGTGGACAAAACTCAAGAGTATCTCAAATAGGTCGTCAAAGGTGTCTACCTTCGCACAAGATTACTCTTGGCAGAGTTGTAGATAGAAGGATAATGACGCTTCTATCTCAAGGGCTTCTTCACAAGATAATTCAGAAGTCAAGAACAATGCTGCCTAGGGCAGAGCACTATTAACTTATATCTGATCCGGCACCTTTTGTGAAGTTTTAAGCAATGGTTTGGCTTGTTCGAGCCCCCAGCTGAGTTAGTTCAGCGAAATTTCTTTTATAGATAATTTTGGCTCTTTTGCTGTAAATATATGTATATGTTTATGTTAAAGATTGTCGATCATACATGCGCTCTCTTATCTATAAGAACTGAATCAACTTTGAATTTGTAAAATAACATATAAAAAATTTAATAATCTTTAACAAATTTAAATAAATATGGATGAAGATGATTTTAGGATTTATCTTCACTGATGGGGACTGATGGTTATTAGTGTTCTTTGCGGCATGTTACAAAAGACTTAGCTTGCTGAGTAATGCACTGGGTCGTTGTCAGTTGTTTTGTGATGAGGGCTCTTCTCTAGAGGCGTCTAGGTGAACTTCACTCCTAATGTCAAGGTGGGTGTCTTCACAACGTGTCCACTGTGGGTAGTTAGTGTCGAACACAGCTCTTGAATCACAAAGATAGTGGAGAATATTCTTACTTCAGACTGGTCTGATATTAAGGACCGTCTTGTAGCTTCGAATCACGAACTTTAGGAAAAATAAAGGAGTAAATGTCTCTGCTAAGTACATTTGTGGGCTGCAAATTAACAGGTGCATTGTCTCGCTGTCCACACACCAATGTAAGCCTCGCTGAATAATTATTCTCCCTGAGTATGTATCGTGAAAAATTCTAATCCATATATATAAATTAGAAAATAAATGTAAAGCCTAACGAAGTAATTCAATAGATAGAAAGAAGAAGGGTTAAAGACCAGTGCCTCCCAATAGCGTACACCTGCGTTGTAGAACGCCATAATGACTGAACCCGAGATCCCCTTTTTCTACTTCGTCTGCATAAACTACACGCGTTAAAAAATAAAATAAAACTGGTACTGTATTTCTTATATGACCTTGATAGGCACACTGCTTAATGACCTAGATATAATATTACATTAATGTCATTATACACACTACGTTAACCTAAAAGACAGACGGGCTTAGAAGAGAGAGAGATGCACGGAGGAATGCCAATCCCACGTCGTCTCGCGATTAAAAAGTGAACGCGAAAGGCATGCAGGCTTGATTTTTTTCAAATAAACAGTGATAAAAAACACTAACGATACTAGGTAAGGTTTTAAAAAACATGTTTAATGCTTATTAGGAAACATGACACAATACTGTTTTACGTCTGACATCCTGACTTCATACTGACAGAACAGTCGAAAAGGCAGGACAGGTGGCGGTTTGAAAAATAAAAAAACAAATACACGACTATCCTAGAATAATACATATTTTGAACGAAGCCACTTAATCCCATTAAACTTATATATTCTTGTACCTTAAGACTTGCTGACAAAGAATATGTTATGTGTTACGCAAATGGTCTAGTACTTAATAAATTATAGCCAAAATACTATAGTGGGGTTGTCTGACAGCACAAGATCATATTTGCTCATAATGGCATGTTGAAAAACACTGCTTTAGGGGAAATGAGGCCAACAAGTTAGATACGATTTGATTGGCTGTAGAAATATGTAAGGCGAAACCTGATTAGTCGGACTGCAAATACTATTTGGTTGTTAATGGTTACGGTAGGATGGGTAACGTTTTTTTCAAAGGCTCTTGTAAACATGGTCTCATTGGTTAGAGCGTTCGATATAGTCAAATAGAAGCGTCAGTTCAGCGCCAGTTTTGAAAATAAACTTTATGAGAAGCCAGTGCGTTGAGAGCAAGCTAATATTTTTCTAAATAAAAGCCTGGGATAAGGCAGATCAAAATTGTGCCAGAATTCATCGCCAGTCAACGTACTTGTGTATATTTCCTTGAATTGTGGGACCGTGGTACTGAAGTATTAGAGCAGCACCTGGTCTGAGTTTGCTGGATCCATAGGGCTGGCAGCAGACTCCTTGTCCAAGATATCGACCAGTGAGGTATCTCAAGATAACTGAGAAGCAAGCGAGCAGAGGAGACAGTTTTCCTGCCGCAGACAACTAAGCTAAGACTTTGTCAGCCAGAGCAGCTCACCCTTGTATAACCCTCCTTAAAATTGATTGTAATAATAAAGCAAGAGGGACAGTTAGTGTTTTACAAATAAAAGAACTGTGATCCCTTCAAGATTATTTCCACCATTAACAAACACATGAAGTCGTGATGACAAACAACAACATAGCTTCAAAAGCCAGTGTTACCTCTTAATACCAGAGCACACACTACACACATATTGTAATAATATTCTATGTCAGGACAAAGATCCTTTGTATAATTTTTGTACATACACATTGTGTTTACATTTGATTGTGATTCCTGATTCACTCTGTAGTTGGATCAGGATATCTATTCTTGAAAGCAACTAATACATAATTTAAAATTTAACACTTGACTTACTTAAGCTAGTCTTCTAGAGTGTTATATGTATGTGCTTGTCATAGTGTTGTAAAGTGGTGTGAATCTTAAATAAAGTATTTATCTGTCTGTTGTTGTTGTGAACTTACACTTCATCATTATCATAACCCTAGACATTCAACGTAGTCATCACTATAGCCCAGAATAAGTCTGATTGAGGTCTAAATGTGGTAGCAAAGTAAGGTCATCTGTAACACACTACACCTATTAGATACAGATACCTTCACAGCTGATCTCAGTCAGTACACTAAGTCCCCTATAAATATTTATATAATCCCAACTTACCACAGTATGCACAGTATAACTCACGGAATATGATTAGAAATCACCGTTATTCATCTGGTTACCTTAATGGGGAAAATGTGTCTGGACAGCGCGAGGGCAATGGCTTGCTTGAATTACAATTAACAAGGTACATATATCTCAGAAAATGATACTATACACTTTAGGCATATGTATTGTAATCATCACTTCTTACTGCTCCATTCGGAGTCTGGGGTCACCTCTGCTGTCGGTTTTCTGTACGACTAGCACGAAACAATCACCAGCGCATGCTGTAGTGGTTTGTGAATATACTTCTTTCATATGTTGAGGTTGCCAGCCTCCTATTACTAGTATAACCACTTAGCAAGTACAGACATGTCACAATTCACATTTTAAACTATATGTTCACAACTTACCCCAATGGGATATAAAATCTCCTGGCACAGTAGAATGGACACAGCAACTTTGTTTAGATGCTTCAAACACTTGGTCTGGGAAATTATAGTATTCCTCTTAGGACGGGTGCTATGATTCCTTAAATTTCCAGTCTTTGCATTTAAAATTGCGGGTTCTCTTTTAGGTTATAAAGACGCCCAAATACTTTGATCTGTCACTTTTAATTCTGGAATACTAGTCCGATGTCTCTCGGGCTCCTGGAAGTTGCTAATTTGACGTTTCGATGCAGTCTGATTTGGGTCTCCGATTTCGCTAGATTACGAGGTATGTTCAGAAAGTAATGCACCACATCGTTTTTCTCAGGAGCTGTTTATTCAAAAAGCATGAAATTTATATACAATATACATGGATATGTCATGTAAACATCGGTATTATTCAACATAATCCCCATCAACTTGTACGTCTTTATGCCAGCGTGAAACAAGTGCATGTATTCCTAGCCCGTACCATTTTTTGTCTTGATCTTGTAGCCATTTCTTTGCTGCATGAATTACTCCTTCATCATCTTCAAACCTTGTCCCACGGAGTGCATCTTTAAGTGAACCAAATAGATCAAAATCAGAGAGTGCCAAATCGGTACTATAGGGTGGATGGGGTAGTACAGTCCAACCCAATTTGGTGATTGCTTCCCATGTTGCCAGACTTGTGTGAGGGCGCGCATTGTCGTGAAGGAGAAGCAGGTATGCTGGATTCTTGTGCGGCCGAACTCTGTGAAAACGTTAATTGAGTTTTTTCAATGTCTTAATGTAAGCTTGCGAATTGATTGTCTCTCCTCTTGGCATAACGTCCACAAGAATTGTGACGATATTCTAAATACAATAGCTAAATTAAATAATATTATAGTGCATTAGTCAAAAATAAAATAGAAAATAAAATTTGATTCCAGCGCCTTCTTCCCCACGCCAGCCGGTATGCGGGTTTTGATAAGCCTAATAGCCGAATGAAGGGTACTGTCTTTTCAAATTCGCCCTTGAGATTAAATGTAACACTTTTGCAAGTTCAAGACGACAGAGTGATAGAATAAAAGAAAAGGAGGGGAGGGAATGGAAAGACAGAACCTAGGGTACGCCGTCTCGCGTTGATTTCAAAAAGCCAACTCGAGCGACATAGCCTTGGGCGATTTTCAAATTACGATACAAAAACTAAAAAATGTTCGTCAATTTGGTCACGCAGACAGCCTTAGCTCTTATAAAAAATGACGTAATTCTAACGGACTACGGACGATTCTCGTTTTTAGTTTGAAAATAGTTGTAAGAAGAATTGAACAGGTGGAGGTTTCTAGATTTGAACGACTAACATAGAAAAAAATATGGAATTATGAATCATAATACATAGGGCCATAAAAATTATATATTCGGATGCGTTATGATTTCCTTAGCAATAATATGGTGTCAGTTACGCACTAGTACAATAAATAACCAAGATATGGGCACAAATACTATGTATTGTAAGACGGACTGACGAAAACAAAAATCATGCCTGCTTATTTTTTTTCATAGCATGTTTTGAAAAAAAGCTTTTGGGGAAATGAGGACTAAAAGGTACCTGTAATTTGATTGGCGGTAGTTTAAAGGAAGGCGAGATAGGATTGGTTGACCTAAAACTAAAAATATATATTTGCAGTAGTAAACATAGTAGTTTGAGAGTTTGTTTTTTTTAAAGTTTGATTCAAAATAAATGAGTTCATGGTCACATTGGCCCATACATTATATATTATCGGAAACGTAGACTGCTCGTTGCCATTTTGAAAAAAAATTTCTGATGAACAAGGAGCGATGAGAGCAGGCTGGTGCTTTTCAAACCTATAGAAATTAATCTGGACAAGGCAGATCGAAAGTGTGCCATAAATTGTTTGCCAGTCATCGTTCGCTTGTGTATATTTCATTGAAATTTGTGGTAAGATTGATTTTATTAACCTTTTATTTAAAATAAAGTTTGAATGTGAGATACTGCAATACGACTGTAAGTAAGTGGGTCCATGGCAGACTTAAGCAGAGCCTAGAAATTGATCCATCATATGATAGACTATCCGAGAGGTGTAGTACTACAAGATTATATATGATTGTCATCAAGGAGCATAACACCTATCCTATGGTATGGAAAAAGATTTCTGCTGGAATTGCAGAGGCGTTGTAACCATTAGGGGAGAGGAATACTGGTATACATTGTCACCTAAAAATATAATGGTAAAATAGGTTGTCATAAAGAGCTGACCCTATTTGTTTGTTTGTACTGTGCCTGTAATTAATTGTGGAATATTATTGTATACTTGTTATAAAGAAGGACGCATAACCTTCTTATTTCAGGGTTTTTTGGTACTGACATTAACGTAGTACCAGGCTCGTGGAAACTGTTCGATTCCTGACACTGTCTGCATATTTCGGGCACATGCTGGATGCCATTGCCTTTCAAGAAGGGAAACAGATTGTCCAGCGAGCCTATGAACAGATCTACCGGTGTTATCCTTCGAAGATAAGTGCCTGTTCGGCACCAGGAAGCTCAACCTCTAGTTTAAAATAAAGACTGTGAATATTAATAAAAAATTCCACCAGTGTCAAATGAAAAGAAAACAAACAATAGTGCGTGATGTTAACCAACAACCTACCATTATATACCAGTATTAACCTAAGTTAGAAAACTACATCTACACACTTATAATATAATAACATTTGTATTATGGACAGAAGATCCATGGTGTTATTTAATTGATGTAAATAATTCTTTTGATTTCACTTTTGATTGTCAGTCCTGATTCTAAACAAACTAGAACCAGGACAATAAATTATAAAAATTTAACTTTTCCCCAAAATTCAACCACTGACTTACTAAAGATAGTCTTTTAAGTGTAGTTTGTATGTGATTGTCATAGTACTGTTGTGTGGTTGTTACGGTATTTTTATTGAAGTCGTCTGCTATGGTTGGCAGTGTGCAATTTTTAGGGTGACAGCATTTAATATAATTTGATGTTAATAATTCACGGTCTGCTGAACGCTATGTACACGATCGAATTATGACGTGTTAGCGTTGATAGGTCACGCACCGTGACTTAGATACGAGACCCTTTTTACGTTGACCGTCAAGCTGTGAAGACGCGTCCTATATCCTTCCAGTGTTGGGCATTGTATTGCCGCATATATATATATATATATATATATATATATATATATATATATATATATATATATAGTTACTTCGAAGTAAGGACTCGGGGTCAGTCCAAAGTTATGTGAAAGAGATGAAATGATAAGGTTAGTATATAACCGAGTTCAAGGAAGGATTATAAAACAGTCCATAATATTTATATCGCCAGACTCATACGCTCACTGTCGGCTGTTGGAATCCCCAACTGCGCGTGCATATAGCTATGCTGTTCTGTCTACATTAATTCATTTATTGGACACGGACTGATACTAAGATATATTGATTTAACGCTCACATGAATTGTAAACGTATTATAAACAATGCTAGTGATGTCTTCAGATGTTTTATCGTCAATAAATGTCGGACTCAAATCAAGGACTTACCACGTTAATATTTTACAGGTTAATTGATCATGTTATATTACTATTTATTATTTAGCACGATGAACTCTTAGATATAGAAGTTAATAATCCACAATACTTCCAACGAAGTTCGAAAGGAACTGAGATTGTAATTGAATTTAATTGCTAACCGATGAAACAGGAATCAATGACCTTCAATATGGTATTTATAATAACCCATGAACATACACAATCAAACGATGAACCACGGCTCGATGAATAGCAACCTGTATCAACTGGTGGCCAGTGTGGGGATCAAAACTGATTTTATGTCTTTTCGAATGACCAAATCAGTTTTGATTGTTCCGTAGGGCCGTTAAATAATCGCATTTGGCGAAGAACCCCATTGAAGATTGTGCCGATGGCTTGTTCGTTCGCATTTGCTATTATTTGACCTTGCATGTTCTGTGAATAACTGGTGTATTCTACTGTATTCAGTTTTATTTTATTCAATTCTGTATTATTGTTCGTAATCTATCTTGTCAATCCTGATCTTGCTATCTTTATGTTCATATATATATATATATATATATATATATATATATATATATATATATATATATATATATATATATATATATATATATATATATATATATATATATATTGTAATATCGTTCCCCAACGGGCTGATCACCCGTTTGCCAGTCACTTTGATTACGGAAACAACAGCGAACGGATTGATTTGTCGTTGCCCTAAAGACGCCATTAGGCGTGATGGGAACAACGGCAGAGAAAATCTATTCGCTGTTGCCCTTAAGACGCCACTAGGCGTAATGGCCACTGACTGCTTTGCCGGTCGTTGGCTAAGGACAGAAGAAGAAGAAGAAGAATATCGTTAGATGAGTCCTGTGACGTCATTATTCTTAGTGTCCATATTTTAGCTTGCCTTAGTTATCCTTCACCTTTCTGCATTTCCGGCTGGCATACTTAGTTCATAAAATCATTTATTTTTGTGAAATTGTCAATTGTATCTCGTACTTCTGTTTTGTAAACCCTTGTTTAATAAATTGTATTGTTTTTATTCATCTCATAAATTAATAACGTAATGCTATTATTATAAATTGATTTTAATAATATGGTTAATTAATTTGATTAATTTTTATTAAATTAGATGATGACTTCGGTGATGTCATCAATTTGCAGTAGTAGTCCAAGACACTATTGAGGCATTTTATATATTATGAATAAGGCATAATAGCATAATATATATTGATCAATAACTACAAAATTTATGGTCTGCCTTGATTAGGACATATTAGATATTAATTAGTACACTTTCCTAGTACTACAGTTTTATTGGGCACATATAATTGATTAAATAACATAATTATGTACGAATAATACCCATAATTATTAGATCATGATATTAGATGCTTGATTTTAATTCAGCATCTTAAATAAATAAATGGCATAACTATTTGTGATGTATGTTAGTAAGTACAGATATAATAATAATAGCCCCTTCAGTCATAACTGACTATGGGAATGCGCCCCTGAGGTGACAGCCCTCAACTGCTTATTTTCCTGGTGCTCCTTTCGACGTTTTCTCCTCACCTCTGCTTCTTGTGTGAGCCTCTCTTCGCCCAATCTGAGGTGGTGCCGTAAATAGCATCGCCACTTTGTGCGATCGGCAGCTTCATCCTCCCATGTTGCTGGATCCATGTCCAGTGCCCTCATATCTCTCTTGCACACATCTTTGAACCTCAGCTGTGGTCGCCAAACTGTTCTCTTGCCATCTGCTAATTGTCCGTAGAAGATATCTTTTGGGATGCGACCATCTTCCATGCGGCGAACATGGCCAAGCCAGCGAAGTCTGCGCTGTCTAAGCAGCGTATACATACTTTGAAGGCCAGCACGTGACAACACCTCGACATTTGTCACTTTATCTTTCCACGAGATGCCGAGGATGCGGCGTAGACACCGCAAATGGAAGGTATTGAGCCTTCTTTCTTGCTTAGCATAGGTCGTCCAGGTCTCGCTGCCATATAGGAGTGTGCTGGTGACGCAGGCATTATGTACCGCAGCTTTGGTCTTCATTGTGAGTTTAGAGTTTCCCCAAACACGCGATGTGAGGCGGGCAAAGGTAGCTGCAGCTTTGCCAATGCGGCTGTCGATTTCTGTATCCAGTGAGAGTTTGTCATTGATACCCTAGGTATGTGAAGTGGTGCACCACTGCCAATTCATAGTTATCGACAGTGATAACTGGTGCAGCACCCACATCCTGACTCAGCACATTCGTTTTCTTTAGACTTATTGTGAGGCCAAAGTCCTTGCATGCTTTAGTGAAGCGATTCATCAAGCTCTGAAGCTCCTGTTGGCTTTGAGTGACGACTGCAGCATCATCAGCGAACAACAAGTCTCTTATAGTGACCCTTCTGATTTTTGTTTTTGCCTTCAGCCTTGAAAGATTAAACAGACGGCCATCTGACCTAGTGTGAAGGCATATTCCTTCAGTTGCATCTCTGAATGCATGTTTCAAGAGTAAGGCAAAGAAGATTCCGAAGAGGGTCGGAGCCAGAACACAGCCTTGTTTAACGCCACTTCGTATATCAAAGGGCTGTGACGTGCTTCCAGCATATTGGACTGTTCCCTTCATGTCGTCATGGAATGACTTTATCATTTCCAGCATTTTAGAAGGGCAGCCTATTTTCAGGAGGATTTTAAAGAGTCCATCCCTACTAACCAGGTCGAATGCTTTTGTGAGGTCTATAAAGGCGATATATAATGGTCTTTTCTGCTCTCTTGATTTTTCCTGAAGCTGGCGGAGAGAGAAGATCATGTCTGTTGTTGATCTGCCAGCTCGGAATCCACACTGTGCCTCTGGATATATGCGCTCAGCTAACTTGTGTAGTCGCATTAAGATGACTTTGGCAAAAACCTTACCAACAATACTAAGAAGAGAGATGCCTCTGTAGTTATTGCAATCACTTCTGTCTCCTTTATTTTTATACAGTGTTACAATCTTGGCATCTCGCATGTCTTGAGGAATAGTTGTCTCTTCCCAGCACTGGCACAGCATCCTATGCAGGGGATGTAATAGCGTGCTCTTACAGCATTTGATTAAATCAGGAGGAATCCCATCACTGCCTGGTGCTTTGCCAGAGGCCAAGCTATCAATGGCCTTACTGAGTTCCTCTAATGTTGGTTCGGCATCCAGCTCCTCCATAGTTGGCAGACTATTGACAGCATCAAGGGCTGCAGGCGTAACGGTATTGTCTCTAGCGTAAAGCTCAGAGTAGTGCTCGACCCACCTCTCCATCTGCTTACCCTTATCGGTTAGCTTCTCTCCGCTGATGGTTTTTAGCGGTGCCGTCTTACTTTTATGGGGGCCAAGTGCTTTCTTTATACCGTCATACATTTGTCTAATGTTGCCTGTTTGCGCTGCGATCTGGATGCTCTCACTGAGCTGGAGCCAATAGTCATTTGCACAGCGTCGAGCAGTTTGTTGAACTTTGCTTCTCGTAGCCCTCAGGATCTGTAGGGTTCTGGCACTCGGTGAACGTTTGTATTCATTCATAGCACTGCGCTTAGCTTCAATAACAGGTGCCATCACATCTGATGAAGCGTCAAACCAGTCATTTGACTTTGCTGTTTTCTTACCAAAGGTGGCAAGTGCAGTACTTTGAATGGTGTTCCGTAGATGCTCCCAGTTCTCTGTAATAGTATCACCATGCTGAGGGCTACTGAGCACTTTCTTGAAGGTCGCAGTGAATTGAGCGATCATGAAAGGGTCTGACATCTTGCTGGTATCAATGCGTGGTTTCCCTTCATGTCTGACACGATAGAGTTTTCTTGGTTGTGCTCTGATTTTGCAGCAAACCAAGGAGTGATCTGTGTCACAGTCTGCACTATGGTACGAGCGCGTGGAGAGCACAGACCTGAGGAGTGGCCTTCTGACGAGAATCAGGTCAAGTTGGTGCCAGTGCTTGGATCGTGGGTGTCTCCATGACACCTTATGCTGGGGTTTTGTCTCAAAGTAGGTGTTGGTCACGCAGAGATCATGGTGGACGCACAACTCTAAGAGCCGTTGTCCATTTTCATTCATCTTGCCAATACCAAACCTGCCCAGACATGAAGGCCATGAAACATTATCGGCACCCACTCTAGCGTTAAAGTCACCAAGGAGAACAAGCTGTTCTTGCCTAGGTATGCTTTTGATTACTGCTGCTAGATTCTCGTAGAACTCATCTTTAGCTTCTGAGGCAGAGTACAGAGTAGGAGCATACACACTGACAAGGGTGATGGGACCTGTGCTAGTTTGCAGGCGGAGTGTTAACAGGCGTTCTGATCCATTCTCGCCTGGTTCAACCATGTTAGTTAGCGATTTTTTGACCGCAAAACCTACTCCGTGTTCTCTAGCTTTATTAAGATCTTTCCCTTGCCAGTAAAATGTGTAGTCCTTCTCGCTCACCGTTCCAGAGCCCGCCAGGCGCGTTTCCTGAAGTGCAGCTATATCCACCTGAAGTCGTTTAAGCTCATCATTAATTATGGCTGTCTTCCTTACATCGTTTACATCCTGTAGGTTTTCGGATAGTCCAGTCAACATAGTCCGGACGTTCCAGCATCCCAGTCTGAGAGTTTGCTTATTTCTATTTTTTCGATAATTGCTTGGTGCAAAATTTTCTGTCCGCAGTTCGGGTTTGACCCTAATCCCCATGCACCCAATGGGGAAAGCAGACAGTGGCGGGACAACACCTTATTGACTGGGGGCTGCCCAGTTTGAAGCGGGCGGTAGCTGTCCAGTGAGATCCTAGAACCTCTCCCACTGTCGGAAGTAGCCCCTGGCGCCATGCCCTACGCCAATTGGGCAAAAGGCTTATAACCGGTAACTGCTACTTCCCGTGTTTTGCCGACACCTATAGGGTGAAGCTGGAGTGTCCTCTCCAGTGCGCGAGCTTGGGCACAGTTATATGGAGATCAAGCTGTTGCCCATGCAGCATGTTCCCCCTCTCCACACAGCCGGTAGATCCAAAGGAACGGCAGTAGCCGATACAGTTTGGTACCAGCCATGTCGCAGGAGTTGCCAGAATAATGTCGAATCAACATTAGACTGCCTTAGGGACTCCGACTCCGGATTTATCCTCAGGGTTTACTCCCGAAGCCAATTCCACAAATGGATATTCCCGCAAGGCAACGGTGGTTTGAATTCAGAGTTCCTTCTCTTAGATAAGCTACCAACCAAGGATCACGAGCCCTATCTGCCCGAAGCTGCTGGTTTTAAGGCGCCAGTCGCTCGCCTTTGCCCCTTCTCCCGTCAGTGGAAACAGTTCCGCCGGGCTCAAATTGAGCCACACGTGAAGGCCGGGAGCTGGACTTGGTTGTCAGAGGCTGTTTGAGGCGCGTGCCATAGAAGTATTTTATCTGCAGTGAGAGCTTATCCTCACTACAACTCCCGGCAATAACAACCTTTGGAACCAAGTACAGATAATATTATTATAAACTATTATATAGTTGTTGAACTTACAACCAATACTACAAGAATATTATAGTTGGCTATATTGATTTTCATAAATTGAGTAAGTACAAGTAATTGAATATATTATATTGTTGATTACTATAGATTAGTGAGTAAATACTTACATTATTAACGTCAAGATGCTTACCTTAGACCATTTTCTTAAGATTGGAAAGGAATTTAATAAAAAAAAGGTGAGGCACTTCAGGAATTTGCAATTACTGAACTTGAAAAACATGAAGAAGATAGTCTTAATGTTGAGATTGAAAAGCAACGTGCATCTTTAAGTCGGAACTATCATACACAATCGACTCAGATTCAAAAACTTAAATCTGAGATTACTCATTTGAAATTACAGGGTGATATGTCAGAAGAGAAAAGATATCAGATAGAATTAACTGATAATAAAATAAAACTAGATAAACTCAATGAGGAAAATAATGAACTAAGGTCTGAAGTTAGTTCATTAAGAAAATTGCTTGATCAAACAAAGAGTGTTAATGATGAAAAGTTACTTGCCTTCGATAAATTACTGATTGATTAAAAATATTAAATATTCTGAACTAGAAAGGAAAATGCAACAGCAGATTAATGAACTTTCAACTAAGCTGAATGCAGTTGATTCTTTCCTTATTAATGAGAGGAAGAAAACTACTAACTTGGATAAAATAAATAAGAGGCAGAAACAGGAAATTACACTTCTGAATTTAGAGGTTACAAAGGCAAGAAAAAGAGTAGATGGTCTGCTGGATGTGATATTGGACAAGAAGATATGGTCCAACATCAGAGATGATAGATCTATTGTACGACATACTAGATCTATTGTACGACATACTAAGGATGCTCCATGTGCTAAGACCAGCTCAGCGCAACCCAACAAAATAAAAATATCATTCCGAGGGAGATATACCTTTCCTCGACAGAATATTACTGCCAATGCAGAAAGTAAATGTTGGCGACATGATCAGCTGGCAACTGATCTTAAGAAAACAGGGGAAAAGAGTGTACTAGTAAAAATAACATATTGAAACATGGGGTTGGTGGAGTGATAGGAAGACACTCAATAAAATTAATACCAGTACATTGAAACAAAATAATGTACTTAGTTCTTCTGATCCATCCACTACTATATGTGCTACAAATGTACCATTACAGGGTAAGGGTCATTATACTCAGGCCCAAAATAAGAATCTATTATATAGAAAGAATAATACTTACATGAGGGACATACATTGCAATGTACCTCAAGCAACTAAGGTTGCACATCAATTATTTTCCCATGTTAGTGACAATGGTCCTACTTATATTGGGAAGGGTGCTTATTCTTGCACCGTGTTAGTGCGTAATCTGCCACAAGGTACAACATGGCAGGCACTTGGTAATTTCTTTATGTACACGGCAGACGTTAGGTTCGTGCGTCTGTTACCACCTACCAATAACAGGTATGGTGAAGCTCTGGTTACATTTCGTAACAATAGAGATGCTCGAATGGTTATCGAGCTTGACAGTTGTGTTTATTTTCACCACCATTCTTTGAGATTACAATTAGTACCTGATTCTGCGTCACGCAGATAACAGGTTACGGTAACACTGTTTGTCACATTCTTGATGACTCAGCATAGTCAGTCATCGTTTCTTTTCTTTGTTGGTCAATTATTCTTATATGGCTTATTTCTAGTGCGTTTGTCTATTAAGATGACACATTAGTACCAACTTGTCACTATTCTAATCTTTCAGTAATTCAGGAAGAAGAATCTTCTTTTCCTGAGGTACAGATGTCGTTACCTGTACCTATAGTACAACCTACTGAATCTTGGCGGGACGTAACCATCTCTTCTTCGGTTACACCGCAACAGCATCATCAGATTGCTGACCTCTTACAATCTTTTCCAGATGTGTTGACCGACGTACCTGGTCGCACATCAGTGATTAGTCACGACATTATTCTTAATGATGATACACCAATTCGAGTACATCCTTATTCTGTTCCACTACATTTCCTTAGTAAAACGACTCAAGAACTTGAGCAGATGTTGTCTTTAGGTATTATTGAGACTAGTACCTCTCCATTTTTGTCTCCATTAGTCATTGTTCGAAAGAAGGACAACAACATTAGGTTATGCGTTGACTATAGGAAACTAAATGCACAAACTGTAGTTGACAGCGAACCACATCCACTTCTTGACGATTTACTTCCTCGGCTATCCAACGCAACAATGTTCACTAAGATAGACTTAACTAAAGGTTATTGGCAGATACCACTAACCGAAAAAGCTAAATATTACACAGCGTTTTCCACTCCACAAGGTCTTTACCAGTGGAATGTGATGCTTTTGGGCTTGTGAACGCACCAGCTACCTTTATTCGTATGATGCAAAAAATTTTATCAGGTAGACCAGACATCATTACATACATTGACGACATATGCTTATTTAGTTCGTCGTTTGAGGAACATTTTTCGGGTCTTAGATGTGTTTTAGAAATATTAAGAGAGAATCACTTTACAGCTAAACCTACAAAAATACAAATAGCTTTTCAGGAGATAACCTTCTTGGGACATATTATTGGAGCAGGACGTATTCAAACGGTTCCTAGTACGGTATCCAAAATTTTAAACTTATCAGTTCCTCAAACGAAGAAGCAGGTTAGGAGCTTATTAGGGTTAGTCCAATACTACAGCAGACTTGTACCTAATTTGTCATCCATCACGGCTGTCTTGTCATCATTGTTAAAAAAAACGACATGCCGTTGAAGGTGACATGGACTGACGAATGGGACATAACATTTCGTAAAATATTAACAGTTTTTTCACACCCACCATTTTGAGACTACCTGATGCTTCTAAAAAGTTTATCCTCCGTACAGATGCTATTAATTACGGGACTGGCGCTTGTTTGCTCCAATGTCACGACGATATACTACATCCGACTCTTTATATCTCACGCAACCTCAAGACGCCAGAAACGAAATACTCGACTGTGGATAAAGAGTTGTTGGCTGTCGTTTGGGCAATCACCAAACTGGAGAAGTTCCTGTTAGGTGCACCCTTCGTGATCCAGACAGATCAGAAAGCGGTGGCATCATTACGTCGCTCTAACCACAAAAGCCCGAAATTAACGAGGTTTTCAATCCTCTTACAACCCTTTGAATTCACCATTGAATACATATCGGGTACAGAGAACGTCGTAGCCGATGTACTTTCAAGAAATCCTTTGGAAGTCGATTCATGAACGCTGGTAGTCTTCAAATAAATTAACAAAAGTAATTATACAAGAGACATAATCCAATCAATGAATTATCGACCTATGAATGAAACGTCAACTATTATTCAGAGAAACAGCTAATAGAGACATTCGTCGAACGAAATTAATGAAAGCAAGAGACATACTTTTCGTATTTACGCTTGGACTTTGGCTGGTGTCCATTCGTGATACAACTGGTTGCAAGATAGTCGGAAAGAATATCTGAAATCAAGCTGGACAAATTTCGTTATGTGACATGACTAATTGAACGTTATGAAGGTTTATATTCATTCAGGATCGGAACATTTGAACAGTTTTCTAATGGAATTTTCCGTACATTCTCAAGGAAAATAATGACGTCCGGATCTTCATATTCAAGATTACTTAGTTTCTACTTATTGATTGAATTAATAAAGAAATAAAACTAAATTGAAATGTGAGAAAAAAAATAAGAAAATGAAATATGAAAAAAATGTAAGAAAGAAAACAAGTGAATCTCACACAATTCTTAGATAATATTCTTAGATGTAATTATGAATGTGATAATTATATAATATATTATTATTTAGTTAATTAAGTTAAGTAGTTAGTAATTACTCTACAAATATTTAATTTTAAGCACACAACCAATTGATTTTATACTTTATCTCTTCCTGTACTTTACTTGTCTTTACTTCTCATTTTTTTTCTTTGTCTTATGACATCTTCTTTCATTTTCTTTAATTAGATTGTCAATAACCTGATTCCTTACACACATATTATGATTAATTAGTTTAATTTTAATTAGTTATAATAATTTCATGACACCACACTTTCTTACTTAGTTAACACTTACATTAATTAATTAGTTAATTATTTAACTACACTTTGATCTTAGCCAAAAGGCCGTATAGACGATGTCATCAAGGCATGTAAGGAGAGAACAAGAAAGTATTCAGTGGGGTACTGGAAGATGAGACAGGTCTATATTTCGGAGCTGGCATTTGCTGATGATGTTGCGCTGATTGCTAAATCAGAGGCACATCTCCAATCCAATCTGCAAGTCTGGAAGGAAGAGCTGGAGAAGAGAGGGATGGTCATAAGCAGCTCTAAAACAAAATCCATGGTGATATCACGAGAAGAAAGAAAACATCAGATTAAGCTGGGAGAAAAGGTCCTGGAGCAGGTCGACCACTTTAAATACCTCGGAGCTATTATAGACCGAAAGGGAGGCATCAAAGAAGAGTTGGCCACTCGAAAAGCAGCAGCTGGGAGACTTTTTCAGGCCATAAATCGAGGATTCCTCAGCAAGAGAGAGGTTGGTAAGAAAACGAAGATGGCTGTATACCGCTCCACCTATGTCCAAGTCTTGACATACGGATGCGAGTCATGGGCAATGACTACAACCCATAAAAGCCAGATCCAAACCTCAGAAATGAAGTATCTGAGGAAGGTGGTTGAAGTAACAAGAAGAGACATGGTACGCAACCAGACGATACGTCAAGGCCTTAAATCCTACCCCCTGCAGCCCCAAGTAGAACAGACCCAATTAAGATTGTTTGGCCATGTCTGCAGAATGGTAGAAGATCGGATACCACGACAAGCATGGGAAACAAAGAGCCAAGGATCCAGACCCCGAGGACGACCCAGAGTCCGCTGGGAGGACAACATTAGACAATCTTTGAAGGATCGAGGACTAGAATGGAACCAGGCCAGGAGGAAGACAGCCGATAGGATAGTCTGGCGCTCTCTCTTCCAAACCTCTACACCTCACGGTAGAAGGGGAACGACTAAGTAAGTAAGTAATTATTTAATGACAGTTAACAATCTTTTGGGTAATTTAATTTACATGTACAGCATGACTGTTAGTATATTACATGACTGATATATTATCGACATGACCACGACACTGTTCTAGACAGAACATCGTAGGCCATATGTCGGGTTTTTGTTAAATTTATGATATGTTTTGAGTAAGATAGTTCAAAAAAATCTATCTAATAGATTTTTTACCCCGTTGGGCAGGGAATTGTTACGGTATTTTTATTGAAGTCCTCTGCTATGGTTGGCAATGTGCAATTTTTAGGGTGACAGCATGTAATATAATTTGATGTTAATAATTCACGGTCTGCTGAACGCTATGTACACGATCGAATTATGACGTGTTAGCGTTGATAGGTCACTCATCGTGACTTAAATACGAGACCCTTTTTACGTTGACCGTCAAGCTGTGAAGACGCGTCCTATATCCTTCCAGTGTTGGGCATTGTATTGCCGCATATATATATATAGTTACTTCGAAGTAAGGACTCGGGGTCAGTCCAAAGTTATGTGAAAGAGATGAAATGATAAGGTTAGTATATAACCGAATTCAAGGAAGGATTATAAAACAGTCCATAATATTTATATTCGCCAGACTCATACGCTCACTGTCGGCTGTTGGAATCCCCAACTGCACGTGCATATAGCTATGCTGTTCTGTCTACATTAATTCATTTATTGGACACGGACTGATACTAAGATATATTGATTTAACGCTCACATGAATTGTATACGTATTATAAACAATGCTCGTGATGTCTTCATATGTTTTATCGTCAATAAATGTCGGACTCAAATCAAGGACTTACCACGTTAATATTGTACAGGTTGATTCATCATGTTATATTACTATTTATTATTTAGCACGATGAACTCTTAGATATAGAAGTTAATAATCCACAATACTTCCAACGAAGTTCGAAAGGAACTGAGATTGTAATTGAATTTAATTGCTAACCGATGAAACAAGAATCAATGACCTTCAATATGGTATTTACAATAACCCATGAACATACACAATCAAACGATAAACCACGCCTCGATGAATAGCAACCTGTATCAGTGGTGTTGGATAATAAAATAATTGTTTATATGTTTAGATGGTTAATGCAACATTACACTACATATTCATAACCCTAGACACCAAACGTAGTCATCATACATTCTAGTCAAAGAATAAGTCTGAATGAGATCATAGAGGTGGTAGCAGAAAGGTAATCTGTAAACTTACCATCATATTTGTTATATTCAGAGACCTTCACAGCTGACCTCATTCAGTACACTAAGAGTACATAACAACATTTCTTAACATCAAATACACCACATATATTTGGACGCTCGTCTGGGATTTACATTTTTCCTGGTACCCACAATATATATTGGGTAGCTCGATTCCGGGATTTTTAAATTCTTATAATATTATCAGTTATATTAGGGTCTCAGGTCCCGGAATTTTAATTACCGGTAAAATAAAACTAAAAGTATTCTTTTGTGGAATTTAAATAGTGGTTGAGCTATCAGTGCCTGTGGTTGTTGTTAGTCATAATTAGAAATAGTTAGTCATATTTAGACATTTGCCTAGTTAGAAATTTTAAAGGTTTGCATAGTACAGAATGGCTGATCTGGCAAAGTTTCGATCTGCTGCTGTGCAGACTGCTAAAGAGATGGGCATGGATGGGCCAGAGCTGGTCCAGTATGTAACCTCAGAATGTGACAAATTTATTGAACGAGATAGGGAAGACAGGAAATTAGAAGCTGAAAGAAAGTTAGAGGCTGACAAAGAAAGTAAGAGGTTGCAGATTGAGGCTGACAAAGAGGCTAGGGTATTGGAGGCGGATAGGGAGGCGGAGATTAAAAGGCTCCAATTAGAAGAAAAAAAGGCCGAAAGAGAAGCAGAGGAAAAGAGAATAGCAGCAGAAAGAGAAGAAAAGAGACTGGCTGCTGAAAGAGAAGCAGAGGAAAAGAGATTAGCTGCAGAAAGAGAAGAAAAGAGACTGGCTGCTGAAAGAGAAGCAGAAGAAAAGAGACTGGCTGCTGAAAGGGAAGCAGAAGATAGGAGATTGCAGAGGGAGCACGAGTTACGACTAAGGGAGTTGGAATTACAAGGCCATGCTCCTGAAAATGGTGCCAGCCCCTTTACCTCCGATGCCACTGCTAGTCAGGGAGCCTCAACCTCAGACCATTTTGTTGAGAAATATGATGACATTGAAAGATTTCAAAGTAGGTTTGAACTTTTGGATACCACGTATGGGTTAGAGAGAGAAAGGTGGAGCCTAAAGTTATCCCAGGGTCTCAGGGGAACAGCTTATGAAGTTTTTGCCAAAATGAGCAGGGATGACCAAGACAATTATGACATGTTAAAGCAGGCTCTTTTGCTAAGGTATGAAAAGAATGGAGAATTTTATAGAAAAAAGTTTAGGAATGCCAAGCTACTGTCGGGTGAGACCTATCACCAGTTCTCTGCACGTTTAGAGACCTACTTGGAGAAATGGACTGCTCTGGGGAAAACCCAAGATCTTAAAGAATGATCCTTATTGAGCAATTGAGAGAGTCCATGGCTCCAGACTTGAGAAAGTTTCTCATGGAACAAGGTGCAGAGAGGCTGGGTGAGTTACTCAATGTCGCTGAGAGGTATCAGGCAGCCCAAGCAGAGGTAGCTGGCACAAAAAGGAAACAGGTACACAATTAAAGGCTCCACAAAACTCTAACAGATTTGACAACAAAGATCAAAGAAACAAAGGTAAGCAACATTTTGGTAGGCCATGCAATGATTATAGAAATAAAAACACACAATTCAATGACAGAAAATATGAGGAAAGAAAACCTTTTCATAAAGGTAGATTATATTGTAAATGGTGTAAGATGGACAACCATAACACCGAAGTGTGTAAAAGGAAACCTTCCTTCGCTGCAATGAAAACGGGGAGAAAGGGAGTAAAGGCCAACCCTACTAAACAGCAGGAACCTTATCACCCCCCAGGTGTGAAGAAGTAATATGTAATGGAGTCAGCATAAGGTGCTTGTATGATACTGGATTGGATTTTGATTCAGTTGTGAGTTCTCACCTGGTGCAAGCAGATCAATACACCACAGAAACAGTGGAGATCAAAGCTGCAACCAAGGACGTAGCGACCATGACACTTCCCATCGCCAGGATAAATGTAAAAACGCGATATGTGAAGGAATCATCAAAGCAGCAGTGATAAATGAACCAATCTACCCTTTGATATTGGGGTGTAGATACGTCTTCTTGGGGAATCCCAAGAGACCTGTGATCATGGCAACAGTGCAGACCAGATCACAGTCCAAAAAGGAGGAGGATAATCCTATAAATACTCATCCAGAGGAGATGAGGAAGGCGCAGGCTGAGGATAAGACCCTCAAGCCTTGTTTTAAGAAATTGCCCAAATGTCATACACCTCCAGGCAAGGGAGACTTCTATATGAAGAATAAACTGATATATAGGAAGGCCGGAACTGGATCCAATGGTCACGGACAGCTGGTTCTTCCCATTTCATATAGGAAGAAAGTGTTGGAACTGGGGCATGCGATTCCCTTCAGTGGTCATATGGGGATCAGCGCAACAGGACAGCGTATAGCTTGTCATTATTTCTGGCCAGGGATAACTGAAGATATAAAGAGATATGTAAAATCCTGTCCAGAATGCCAATGGATGGCTCCAAAGCATTGGACTGCTCCAGCAACTCTAGGGGAAATGCCCATAGTGGGAACACCTTTTGAAAGAGTTGCAGTGGACATTGTGGGACCTCTCACTCGGAGCAAGAGGAGGAACAGTTACATTCTGACTCTGGTGGACAATTGTTCGATGTGGGGAGAGGCGGTAGCCCTGTCGTCAATCGATTCGAAGCATGTGGCAGAGGCATTACTCACAATGTTCACAAGGTTAGGCTTTCCCAACCAAATCTTGACTGATAATGGCTCACAGTTCAAGGGGAAACTAACGGAAGAAGTTTTCAGGATCTTTCAAGCCAAACACTTTCATTGTAGCCCGTACCATCCACAAGGAAATGGCCAAGTAGAAAGATTTTTCGGGACACTCATTTCGATCCGGAGAAAGTTGGTACATGAAAAACCAGATACATGGGACCAGTACCTTCACGCCGCCCTGTTTGCTTATCGGGAGGTACCCCATAGTTCAACCGGTATGGCACCGGCAACCCTGTTATTCGGGAGGCCAATAAAAGGTCCATTGGAAGCCTTGTTAAGGACGTGGACTGATGATAAGGCAGAAGAAAATATTTACCTTATCATATCAATATGTGAACGAGCTGACCATTCGTCTTAAAACTGGCTGGAAACTTGCTAATCATAATTTGAGACAAGCCAGAAAAAACATGCTGCCTATTATAATAAGAAAGCGAAGGATAGAGACTTAGCCGTGGGAGAGAAGGTGCTACTTCTATTACCCGATAGTAGTAACAAGTTGCAAATCGGATGGCAAAGTCCATATACAGTTCTAGAGAAGGTGTCTAGAACAAATTATAAGATAGATAAGAAGGGGAAAGAGAAAATCTATCATGTGAATCTCCTGAAGAAATATCTGGAAAGAGAACATCAGGACGAGACACACTTACTAACCTTGTCTATCGCAACGGGAATGAAAAACGAACCACTCATCTCTCATGAATATCCCCTACATCCCTGTGAGACAGCGGCACAGGTAAAAATCAGTAAACACTTAACGAAAAATCAGAGGGAGAGAGTTCAAAAGGTTCTGGATGATCATACAGATGTGTTAACGGACAAACCGTGGTATACAAATTTGTTGGAATATGATATGAAACTGATAGACCCAACACCAATCTGTATGAGAGCGTATTCTATTCCTTTCGCTAAGGAAAAAGCTTTGAAGGAGGAGATAGATTATTTGTTGAAAGAAGGAATTATTTCACACAGTGAATCTTCGTATAGTTCTAGTGTGGTTCTGTTGAGGAAACCCTCTGGGAAACACAGACTGTGTATAGATTACAGGAAACTGAATGCTGTCACAGAAGGTCAGGTGGATCCATTACCTGATACAAATCAGCTGTTTGCTAGGCTGAACAAAGCCAAATATTTCTCTAAGGTGGATCTGAGTAAAGGCTATTATCAGATTCCCGTAAAACCTGAAGTTCGACCGTATTTAGCCTTTAGCACCTCGGAAGGGCATTATGAATTCAACATGCTGCCGTTTGGGTTGAAAAATGCTCCGAGTGTGTTTTCTAGGATGATGCGAAAATTGTTGGATCCCCTGAATAATCCATGTATCACGAATTTCATGGATGATATTCTCATTGCTACAGAAACATTTGAGGAACACATTAACTCTTTGAATATGTTGTTGGATAGACTCAGGGAGGCAAACTTGACGGCTAGACCGACCAAATGTTGTATTGGATGTGAAGAGCTGGAATTCTTGGGACACACAGTATATCAGGGAAGCATGACCCCTGACCCCAAGAACTTGGAGAAATTGCTGCAAGCTCCGAGGCCACAGACAAAAAAAGATGTGAGATCTTTTGTCTCGTTGTGTGGTTTTTACCAGAAGTATACAAAATTTTTTTTACTCGATATGTGCACCACTGACGGATTTAACGCGCAAGGGAAATCCTGATAAAATTACTTGGTCCGCTCAGTGTGAATCGGCCTATCAAGAGTTAAAAGAAAAACTCACAAGCAAGCCTATATTGAAATTGCCTGACTTGACTCAAGAATTTGTTGTGAGAGTGGACGCTAGCAACATCGGATTAGGGGCAGCCCTATTGCAAAGGTCCAATTCACATGAAGAGGAACTAACCCCAGTTGCTTATGCTAGCCGTAAGTTGAACACAGCGGAACAAAAATATTCAACTAGTGAAAAGGAATGTCTGGCTTTGATATGGGCTATAAATAAGTTACAGATCTATCTCTATGGGAGATCATTCAAGGTCCAAACAGATCATAAACCCCTCGTATTTCTGTCGCAATCAAACCATGAAAATGCTAGATTATTACGTTGGTCCTTGCTCTTACAGCCATACCAATTCATCATAGAATATATCCCCGGGTCGAAAAACGTAGGTGCAGATTTTTTAAGTAGACACCCGTACGACGAAAATCCGAGTAGTCACCAGGCATAATGATTTAAGTTTATCTATGTGTATTTCGAATTATGAACTGACATTAGGTAGTCTGTTCTAAAGTGGGGAGATGTGTGACGATATTCTAAATACAATAGCTAAATTAAATAATATTATAGTGCATAAGTCAAAAATAAGATAGAAAATAAAATTTGAGTCCAGCGTCTTCTTCCCCACGCCAGCCGGTATGCGGGTTTTGATAAGCCTAATAGCCGAATGAAGGGTACTGTCTTTTCAAATTCGTCCTTGAGATTAAATGTAACACTTTTGCAAGTTCAAGACGACAGAGTGATAGAATAAAAGAAAAGGAGGGGAGGGAATGGACAGACAGAACCTAGGGTACGCCGTCTCACGTTGATTTAAAAAAGCCAACTCGAGCGACATAGCCTTGGGCAATTTTCAAATTACGATACAAAAACTAAAAAATGTTCGTCAATTTGGTCACGCAGACAGCCTTAGCTCGTATAAAAAATGACGTAATTCTAACAGACTACAGACGATTCTCGTTTTTAGTTTGAAAATAGTTGTAAGAAGAATTGAACAGGTGGCAGTTCTAGATTTGAACGACTAACTTAGAAAAAAATATGGAATTATGAACCATAATACATAGGGCCATAAAAATTATATATTCGGATGCCTTATGATTTCCTGAGCAATAATATGGTGTCAGTTACGCACTAGTACAATAAATAACCAAGATATTGGCAAAAATACTATGTATTGTAAGACGGACTGACGAAAACAAAAATCATGCCTGCTTATTTTTTTTCATAGCACGTTTTGAAAAAAAGCTTTTGGGGAAATGAGGACTAAAAGGTACCTGTAATTTGATTGGCGGTAGTTTAAAGGAAGGCGAGATAGGATTGGTTGACCTAAAATTAAAAATATATTTGCAGTAGTAAACATAGTAGTTTGAGAGTTTGTTTTTTTTAAGTTTGATTCAAAATAAATGAGTTCATGGTCCCATTGGCCCATACATTATATATTATCGGAAACGTAGACTGCTCGTTGCCATTTTGAAAAAATTTTCTGATGAACAAGGAGCGATGAGAGCAGGCTGGTGCTTTTCAAACCTATAGAAAGCAGTCTGGACAAGGCAGATCTAAAGTGTGCCATAAATTGATTGCCAGTCATCGTTCGCTTGTGTATATTTCATTGAAATTTGTGGTAAGATTGATTTTATTAACCTTTTATTTAAAATAAAGTTTGAATGTGAGATACTGCAATACGACTGTAAGTAAGTGGGTACATGGCAGACTTAAGCAGAGCCTAGAGATTGATCCATCATATGATAGACTATCAGAGAGGTGTAGTACTACAAGATTATATATGATTGTCATCAAGGAGCATAACACCTATCCTATGGTATGGAAAAATACGAGGGACGTTCATAAAGTAATGCACCACATCGTTTTTCTCAGGAGCTGTTTATCCAAAAAGCATGAAATTTATACACAATGTACATGGATATGTCATGTAAACATCGGTATTATTCAACATAATCCCCATCAACCTGTACGGCTTTATGCCAGCGCGAAACAAGTGCATGTATTCCTAGCCCGTACCAGATTTTGTCTTGATCATGTAGCCATTTCTTTGCTGCATGAATCACTCCTTCATCATCTTCAAACCTTGTCCCACGGAGTGAATCTTTAAGTGGATCAAATATATGAAAATCAGAGGGTGCCAAATCGGGACTATAGGGTGGATGGGGTAGTACAGTCCAACCCAATTTGGTGATTGCTTCCTGTGTTGCCAGACTTGTGTGAGGTCGCGCATTGTCGTGAAGGAGAAGCAGGTCTGCTGGATTCTTGTCCGGCCGAACTCTGCGAAAACGTTGATTTAGTTTTTTCAATATCTTAATGTAAGCTTGCAAATTGATTGTCTCTCCTCTTGGCATAACGTCCACAAGAATCACACCTTCAATGTCCCAAAAGACAGTGATCATGACCTTTCCATCTGAAGGAATTGTCTTGAATTTCTTTCTTCGCGGTGATTGCGGATGACGCCACTCCATTGACTGTCTTTTTGTCTCAGGTTCAAAATGATGTGCCCAGGTTTCGTCACCTGTAACGATCTTAGCCAAAACGTTCTCTCCATCAGCATTGAAACGCTCCAACAATTCAGAAGAAATTGCTTTCCTTTGCAATCGGTGGTCATTTGTGAGACTTCGAGGAACCCATCTTGCGCAAACCTTAGAAAATCCGAGAGTTTTTATAACTGCATTTGCACTACCAATGCTGACTGACAGCTGTAAGGCCAATTGTTACGTAGTGATTCGCCTATCAGTAAGAATAATGCCCTCAGCGCATTTCAACATTTCTGCGTTGGTGGCTGTGGCAGGACATCCACAGCGCGGCCGATCAAGTAGCTCCGTATCTCCACTTCCTGATTCTTTGATTCTCTGAACCCAGCGACTGATTGTACTACTCCTGTCGACTGCAAAACTTCCATACACATCACATAGACGCTTGTGAATGTTCACAACAGTTTCCTTCTCTGCAAAGAGAAATTTTATCACAATTCGCTGCTTATAACGCAAGTTGCTAACACGCTCCATTTCAACGGTTTAGGGCAGCCGTATTATTTGGCCGGTTGCAATTTGGTGCCCACAATTGGCACATGCCGTATTTGAAGTGTGCAAAATTTCATGCTTCTATCTTCATTATTAGCTGAGAAAAACGATGTGGTGCATTACTTTCTGAACGCCCCTCGTATTTCTGCTGGAATTGCAGAGGCGTTGTAACCATTAGGGGAGAGGAATACTGGTATACATTGTCACCTAAAAATATAATGGTAAAATAGGTTGTCATAAAGAGCTGACCCTATTTGTTTGTTTGTACTGTGCCTGTAATTAATTGTGGAATATTATTGTATACTTGTTATAAAGAAGGACGCATAACCTTCTTATTTCAGGGTTTTTTGGTACTGACATTAACGTAGTACCAGGCTCGTGGAAACTGTTCGATTCCTGAAACTGTTTGCATATTTCGGGCACATGCTGGATGCCATCGCCTTTCAAGGAGGGAAACAGATTGTCCAGCGAGGCTATGAACAGATCTACCGGTGTTATCCTTCGAAGATAAGTGCCTGTTCGGCACCAGGAAGCTCAACCTCTAGTTTAACATAAAGACTGAATATTAATAAAAATTCCACCAATGTCAAATGAAAAGAAAACAAACAATAGTGCGTGATGTTAACCATTATATACCAGTATTAACCTAAGTTAGAAAACTACATCTACACACTTATAATATAATAACATTTGTATTATGGACAGAAGATCCATGGTGTTATTTAATTGATGTAAATAATTCTTTTGATTTCACTTATGATTGTCAGTCCTGATTCAAAACAAACTAGAACCAGGACAATAAATTGTAAAAATTTAACTTTTGTCCAAAATTCAACCACTGAGTTACTAAAGATAGTCTTTTAAAGTGTATTTTGTATGTGATTGTCGTAGTACTGTTGTGTGGTGTTGGATAATAAAATAATTGTTTATATTTTTAGTTGGTTAATGCAACATTACACTACATATTCATAATCCTAGACATCAAACGTAGTCATCATACATTCTAGTCAAAGAATAAGTCTGAATGAGATCATAGAGGTGGTAGCAGAAAGGTACCCTGTAAACTTACCATCATATTTGTTATATTTAGGGATCTTCACAGCTGACCTCATTCAGTACACTAAGAGTACATAACAACATTTCTTAACATCAAATCCACCACAAGAATCACACCTTCAATGTCCCAAAAGACATTGATCATGACCTTTCCAGATGAAGGAATTGTCTTGAATTTCTTTCTTCTTGGTGATTGCGGATGATGCCACTCCATTGACTGTCTTTTTGTCTCAGGTTCAAAATGATGTGCCCAGGTTTCGTCACCTGTAACGATCTTAGCCAAAAAAGTTCTCTCCATCAGCATTGAAACGCTCTAACAATTCAGAAGAAATTGCTTTCCTTTGCAATCGGTGGTCATTTGTGAGACTTCGAGAAACCCATCTTGCGCAAACCTTAGAAAATCCGAGAGTTTTTATAACTGCATTTGCACTACCAATGCTGACTGACAGCTGTAAGGCCAATTGTTGAGTAGTAATTCGCCTGTCAGTAAGAATAATGCCCTCAGCGCATTTAAACATTTCTGCGTTGGTGGCTGTGGCAGAACGTCCACAGCGCCTCCGATCAAGCAGCTCCGTATCTCCACTTCCTGATTCTTTGATTCTCTGAACCCAGCAACTGATTGTACTCCTGTCGACTGCAAAACTTCCATACACATCACATAGACGCTTGTGAATGTTCACAACAGTTTCCTTCTCTGCAACGAGAAATTCTATCACAATTCGCTGTTTATAACGCAAGTTGCTAACACGCTGCATTTCAACGGTTTATGGCAGCCGTATTATTTGGCCGGTTGCGGTGCAATTTTATGCACACAATTGGCACATGCTATATTTGAAGTGTGCAAAATTTCATGCTTCTCTTCATTATTAGCTGAGAAAAACGATGTGGTGCATTACTTTCTGAATGCCCCTCGTATATTTCCATTTCTCAGTTCAAGTCCCAGATTGTACTTTTAGACTAACTTGCCAATGAAAGTCAAAGTCTATTCCGGCTCTTAAATTAAACAAATGGTAAGCTCTTTAGAACTATGTGGGTCTGGGTGTTAAATCCCCGCGTGTTTTAAAATATCAATTTTAAAATTTAAACTCGTGACCTCCTTCAAATATGGCAGTAATTCTTCCGATTGTATTTGTACAAACTTACAAACACATCGGTGAACTTATTCCTGGCTAATACCTTCCGCCCATATTGTCTCCTCTGACAGGTTATCTGTAATATTGATAAAGAGATTGTCCTGCGGAAGCGATTACATATGTCACCTGTGTTGACGCGTGCATCTCACGGACGGATTTCTTTCCGTCGATCGGGCGAGACCACCTGTGTGTCAACAATGACCGTCTCTATCAAAGGTGGCTAGTCGACTTCAGTGATAAAAGTATTATCCGCTGACTGTCTAATTAGCCTTGTCATACTACGATTCACCTGGCGAGACGTAAACAAGTCTAGGGAGTGGTCAGAGCAAAAAATGTAAGTGCATAAAATATGCCAAATAATAGGTCGACCGTGAGGAAACTGAAGAAATGAATTGATACTGCCGAAGAGAACTACAGTTATGAAAAGTGCACAACTGATTTCGTCACAACCATCTCACATCTGTGTTACC
Source organism: Oreohelix idahoensis (assembly GCA_024509875.1). Taxonomy (NCBI): domain Eukaryota; kingdom Metazoa; phylum Mollusca; class Gastropoda; order Stylommatophora; family Oreohelicidae; genus Oreohelix; species Oreohelix idahoensis. The sequence continues at coordinate 366,266 of JAMPIV010009535.1, read as the reverse complement.
CGTCAGCACACATTGTTATACTATCTCTAATACTCAACCTCACGACGTTGATACTCGGCACCATTCATTGTTACAGTATTTCTAACAAATAGCGTCACGACTGCGATTCACGGCAACACTCAGTGTTACAGTATCTTTAATAAACTGCCTCACGGCTGTGATATTCGGAAGAAATCATTGTATCATCATAACCCTCCACTCCCAAAGAAGCATAGTCCTTCAACAAACACATGCCAAGTCCTCTTGTCACGTGCCATCATCTCAAGTTCTTTCCACGTTCTCCTCATCATTTTCACCTCTGTTTACAGCTGTCTTCTCCATGTGCTTCTTGGTCTACATCTGCCTACCCGCATACCCCTGTACTTTAGAAATGTGAATGTTTTCGTTTGCTCATATGGGATGATGTGTATGAGAACAAGCAGATATACATATTTTTTTTTTTTTTTTTTTTTTTTTTAACTGCTCAAAGACTTTACCTGCCACAGAGGTGAGTAAGAAATTGTTATTATTATTATTTCATTTTCCCCCAAGAATGTATGGATATAAGCGAGAATGTGTTTATGTCATGTTTGTATTGATGATTGATGACACATTCAAAAATACAGATTAATTGTGGACGGTTTGACCGCATGAGTGAGTGTCGGTATACAGAATTTATTTATTTGTATTTATGTATTGTTTTGTTTATTTTATTTTTTATTTGATTCCAATTACAACCTTGTTTGTTGAAAAAAAACCTACTCATTTTTTTATTATGATTGCATACTGTAAATGAATGCTGTTATGCAAACTTTATAATTTTGCATGCCTTTAAATTAATGCTTAAAGTAATATATGGGAATGAAAGGATATAGTATTGTGAACGGTGGTGTGGTTTTGATAGAGCTAAAGAGTGTGGAAAAATGGTTTAAGAAATATAAATAAGTTTAGTTACAGATTATTTGTCATTGTTGCAGGGAGATAAGATGAGTAGAGTAAGGCTTTGTCATAAGGGAGGAAACTCCACATATTTCGGTTGGTAGGAGAAATGTTTAATTTAGGTTAAGTAGATTTAGAATGTTATCAGTTATGGGTTAGAAAATTAGCATAGGACGAGTTTGTAGTAAGCCTTAAAGAAGAGGGTACGCTGTTCAGGTAAAACATTCAAAGGGAGGTAATGTGAAATTAGGTCCCTTACGGGTTTGAGTGAGTTGGAAAAAAAAGTACGCACGGGAAAGTTGAGATGCGTGAACACAGTTTAGGGGAAAAAAAGAAATGTGAGAACGGGGTTTTAGGCAGTCGGGTTTGAGACGCGCTATGCGTAGGAAGGAAAAAGGGTTTTCTCCCAAGTGTTAAAGTTAGACTTGAGAAACGCGCCCAGCGTAATAGATGTGTGAGAAAACATACTCCGTCTTAGATGATTAGCAAGATTTATGCTGTGAGAAATAGAGTGTATAGAAAACGCTCAGTACATTATGTACCATAAATTTGGTGTACGGCAGTATTTTATTGTGATAGTATTTTATTCTGAGGACATGATAGATGTGAAAGAAAAGAAAGTGTATTTCGTTTGAGAACAAACCCAGGTACGTTGAACACTTTTATATATCAGTAACATGTGTAGCTCAGCAGACCAGGTCTGAGCAGAGAAGAATAATAGATGAAAATCTTGGCAAAGTGACAGCCCTGGCGGTAAGGCCAGTTTTCTCTTAGTGAACGAACGAACGAACGAACGAATGAACGAACGAACGAGTGAGATATACCAAGAGACATATGAAAAGAAAAACATAAATAAAATAAACAGTCAGTATAGAAGAGAGACAAGAAGTTTCTACCTGAAGAATTATAGGATATTGGGATAGCTGAAGAAAGCAAGTAATAAGAAGACAAGAAACTGCAGTTTTGAATATTGAATACTTTTGTTGCTGAAGAAGCTGTTGTTATGAAAGACTGCTAACCTTGTTAATAAAGTTCAACCTTTGACATCTTCACTGTTATTACTAAGGTAAATTCGTTTGAAGCAACAGAGAGTATGAGAAAATATCTTAGTCAGTCTGTGAGAAGGAAGTTTGTCCCATTTACCTTACAACATACTATCTACTGAAAGGGCAGTGGTCCGAACCTCCAAATACGATACACGGCCACAGTATGCAAGATAACTGAGAGTGGAAGGGCAGAATGTTAGACGGGCCTGCGCGCCCGATTCTTAGCCCTTCGAAAATAAAGTTCGTTCGTTCGTTCTCTTGCCCTGGGTGTTCCAGAACAATGACTGCCTTGTAATGCTATCAACAAGTTTTCTCAGTGTGTGTCCTATTCATCGCCATCGTCTTCTTATCATCTCTTGTTCCCCTGGCACTTTGCGAACAAAGATTAATGGGACAGAGTATCTTCACTAACTAATGTCGCGGGGTTCTAATGTTGAGAAGGTGGTGGGAATCTTCCCTTGTTGTATTGGTGAGTGGCCTGTAGGGTTTCTTGTCGTTTGGTGATGACTTCTCTTGACTTAACGGTGTGTTAGGAGGTGTTCTGTGAAACTAGGCACTGCCCATGATACTACAGACTGCACAACACATCTGGAACACCACACTTAGATAAAATGTTCACGGACGCCTGGCATAGACGACTTCTACAATTTAATGACGTAACACATGATGTTTCATAATACGACACATTACAGTTCCAAAACAGTTTACAAAATATCCGTCATTGTTAGCCAATATGAACGCTTGGTACTTCAGAAATCCTGCTAGTGATTTCTAGTAACATATGTAACGAACTTTGTGCGAATAGCACACGTAAGACTGTCATCTACTTGTACATAACGACTTGGCTACCTGAACCTCTGTTCACGGGCGAATACGCTCTCGTAGTTTATAGAAATGTCACCAGACAGGTCCCAAGCTATTAGAAACCGTAGTTTCTGTGAAGATAATGTACTTCTTTTATATATAACTGTTCTCTAACAAACGGACGTACTGCAATCAGCCATCACTTGGTGAATTACACAGCTCCTACCTTAAGCTTAGATGTATCTATCAAACTCCAATATAATCCTCACGTTGAGATATGCATAATCAATAATTATTTCACATACATGAATAGAATGGCATGGGCCACACACACACACACCTCCAGAGGGTAGAACGCCTCTAGTTCGCTCAAAAGCGAAAATCACACTTTGTTCTACCAACGTAGTCAAACAAGATACATGATCGTTGTGAACAGCCGTTAACCCGCGACTTCGTGAGCCGTCATGTCGTGACTGTTTATGAACACTAATATGAGCCCTTCTCATTTGTGTTAAACATCAACATCAACAATAGTCTAAGAACATGTACTCATAGTTGAGCGGGTGTTCCGCGGTGCAAAAACTGCGATACTAAAATAAACAAAATATTCAAGCTACTTCACGCCGCAAAACAGTCCTCAACACACTGGCACTTGTCTGGCTCTTGTCATCAGTTCCACGTTGGTAACCTTGTCATACCATTTTAATCCTTCTATTCTACGCAAGCACCAATTTATGAAAGTATGAAGCTTTTTGGTTGTTGTCTTTGTTGTTCTCCATGTTTCAGAGCCATATAATAGGACTGACTTCACATTTGAGTTGAAGATTCTTATTTTCGTGTTGGATCCGATTTCTGGGACCTAAGACGCATCAGCAGTGAGGAATGCAGTTAGTGACCCATAGATAGACTGCTTGCGTCAGGGTCAGCGAACCAGAGCTGACCAAGACCCTACTCCACTTCCAAGTGGTGGTCCTGGAAACAGGATGCATCACTGCAGTCTGGCTGAGTGAGTAGTGATCGAAGAGGGAAGGCTAAACCGGTCCTAAAAATGCCGTGCTGAAGTCGGATGTGTTGGCCGAAAGGCGCAAATATCGCAGCTTCGCTGTAAACGGACACAACGCAACCAACGTCCTTTTCTGGACGAACGAAGAAGAAGATCCGATTTCTCTCGATCTCCATATATTTCCCAATGCAATGAAAGCTCCTCTTGCTTTTTGTATTCTTATTTTGATATCATTGTCTGTCCCTCCATCTTTGTCTATATTGCTGCCAAGATATGTGTACGATTTTACATCTTGTAGTGGTGTTTCTTCAAGTTCAACCCTGTTATCATTACCTGCATTTACTCTCATTATTTTTGTCTTTTCCCTGTGTATTTTCAGACCCAATTGCTGTGACCTCTCATCGAGTGTTTTCAATTTGTCCTGCATCTGATTACGGTTATGGGACAGAAGAGCCAAGTCATCAGCAAAATCCAGATCATCCAACTGCTTAGTCAGAGTCCACTGGATTCCATTTCTGTTGTGTGTTGTCGATGTTCTCATAACGCAGTCTATTGCTAGTAAGAAAAGAAATGGAGACAAGGGGCATCCCTGTCGCACTCCAGTTCTTATCCCAAACGGTTCTGTAAGCTGTCCTTCGTGAAGAACTCTGCATGTCATGTCTTCATATGTTTTCTTTATTAAATTAATGATCTTCAGGGGAACTCCATAATGCCTCATCAATTTCCAAAGTGATTCTCTGTCTACAATGTCAAATGCCTTTTCGTAGTCCACAAATCCAATGTATAGTGGTGAATTCCATTCCAGACTTTGTTCAACTATTATTCTCAAAGTGGCTATCTGGTCTGTACAGGATCTGTTTTGTCGAAAACCTGCTTGTTCATCTCTCAGTTTCTTGTCTATGAACTCTTTTAATCTCTCGAGGAATCATTGTATCAATATCTCCCCCCAAAAAAAAACAAGGACACGGTTGTGGTACCAGCCAACTATCACTGTTATAATATCTCAAAGATACAACCTCACGGGTGTGATACTCGGATGCACTATTTGTTACAGTATCTCTAAGACACACCTGACCGCTCTGATACTTGGTAACACTCATTGCTACAGTATTTCTAAGACACAACCTCACCGCTCTGATACTTGGCAACGCCCATTGTTACAGTATCCCTAAGACACAACCTCACCGCTCTGATACTTGGCAACGCTCATTGTTACTGTATCTCTAAGACACAACCTCACCGCTCTGATACTTGACAACACTCAGTGTTACTGTATCTCTAAGATACACTTCACCGCTCAGATAACTTGCAACGCTCATTGTTACAGTATCTCTAAGACACAACCTCACCGCTCTGATACTTGGCAACGCTCATTGTTACTGTATCTCTAAGAAACACCTCACCGCTCTAATATTTGTCAACACTCATTGTTACAGTATCTGTAACAAACAAACAAAAATAAACCTCACTAGGCAACACTCATTGTTACAGTATCTCTAACACAAACTTACAGCTGTAATACTCAACAACACTTACTGCTGCAGCATGTCTAACAAACAAAATAACGGTTATGATATTCAGACCCTTTTATCGTTAAATTTTTCTAAACATCTGGCATACGTCTCGCATATCTTCACTCTAGTCATACATCCTCATCCCTTTGCCACCTCTTTCTTTCTCTGCAGAGTAACCTACCATTAAATCCTCACTCTATCCAACATTAAAGAGTCTACAGCCGGGGTTGCCAACATTTTTTGGTCCCTGTACCCCTTTGGCTTTTGGTAAACCTTCCCATACCGCTTTGGTTTTTGTAAACATTCTTGTACATCTTCGGCTTTTGTAAACTTTCCCTTACTGCTTCGGTTTTCGAACACATTCCTGTTCCGCTTCGGCTTTTGGTAAACCATCCCATACCTCTTCGGCTTTTGGTAAACGTTCCTATACCAGTGCGGTTTTAAGTAAGCCTTCCCGTACCGCTTTGGCTTTTGGTAAACCTTCCCCTAAACATGTCCGTCCCACTTCGGCTTTTGTAAACATTCCCGAACCGTTTCGGCATTTGTAAATCTTCCCATACCTACTATCCAGTATGAGAGAAAATGCATTCTTGAATTTAACATGCATTTGACCATAAGTAAAATAAATGAACAAATTAATTTGTTATTTTAAAAAAAACTTTATGGGTACATAACTTAAGAATCATAAAGTTAAATTTTTATCGGAAAACGGTCAAATAAATTAGTGAGACCCTTGATTCTGTTTCTTGTCAATATCGTGAGGTGGATGATAATTTATGCCACTTTCTAGCTGGTAGGGCTGCCTCTCTCTTATCTTGTATTTTATCTCCTTCCATTTCTCTTCGTAATAGCAACTGCAAGTATAATTCCTGGGTGTTGCCGTGTTATTATTAATCTAGACAATCCGAATCCTGCCTTTTTTGCACGTGTTTCATGTCGGCTCTTCAGAGATGTCTTTTAATTCCTTTCCTTGCCACGGCAAAACTCACGAGTCTCTGAGTCAGGGGAAAGCGAACGGAAAAAAGTCTCCTTGCCTTTCACGTGACCGAAGCTTCTCGTCCTGAGAACCCTTTGAGACTGGATGCCAACGGACACGTCTACGCTTGTTCACGTTCATCTCGCGTCGCAGGGGAGAAAATTCCCAGTCCCCTTACGCCATTGTCCTCTGTCAGACTTTGCCGCTCCCCGTGCAGATGTTCACAGTAAGTGTAGAAGAATCTGGCTATAAATACTAGACACAAAAAGTACTCGGAGTGGAATTTGAGCAGTTAAGCCTAATACCAGATGCATTGTTACAAGGAATAATTCTTGATATATCGCAGTAAAATAAGAAGTGGCTTTACTCAACTGAGTGGCTAGTGCACTGACTTCTTAGCTCTGTGGTCCATGGTTTAATCCTCAGTTAAGGTGGGATTTCTTAGACCGCAAACGGCTCCGGGGTCGGCCCAGACTCATGAATTGGGTACCAAAACAACTTCTGGGAAGGTTAAGGCGGCCGGCGTGATGCCGACCACATCATCCCTAGTGTGACGATTGTCAAGAAAATATGGGCCTAACAGCATATTCACAATACGCCTCAATGGGCGTGTAAGGGGATCCTCTTTACCTTACACTTCGTTAGAAAATAGCCGTCCAAAGTATTTTCTAAACTTATAAATAGCCCTAGTTAATTTTCTGTAAGTTAATTTTTCGTGATGGTGTAATTTAATATTATTACTTTGTCCACCGACAAAAATCACTAGGTGTTAAGTTACTTTTTGAGGAAGGTGTGCAGGGGTGTTTATAAAAATTAATTTAAGTGGCTACCAATTTGTCAACTACTAGTATCTTTTCTAAATGATGTGTATATTGATGTTAATGATTATCATATCAGCCCAATTTAGTGTTATAAACTTTGAAAGGCATATTAACTGTTTTTCTGTATTTTTAGGTAACCCTAACGTTGGGGAACGCACTGAATTCTTTTGAATGAATAAAAACTGTTTTATGGGCGCTCTCCCACAGAAGAAACCCCTCTGTATATGTATAATATTTTGCTAGGTTCACCCCCAGCAATCTAGATGACCGCACTTATTAAGTGTTGGAAAGCACGGGCAAAACCCCCAAAACAATACATGTATATATTTACCTTTCTTGACCCCACTCGTGGGTCAAGACAAGGAGGCACCTCCATTCGATTGTGGCACAGCACGCAGGTCCGCGCAGTGTTTACACTGTTCATCCAGACTAGCTAACGAATGTAATTTTTTTTCCTTAACCAGTGGCACTTGGGCTTTCAGCCCTTCGGCCCAATGACATGTCATTGCGAGGCTGGGGACCCTGAGGACTTTCCTTCCAACCCGGTCAGGAGCTTCGCTCCTTCCCATCCACAGAGGGTTTATCACAGGAGCCGTTCAGGCTATTCAGTCAAATTTCCGGCCGTAAACATTTCTTCAAACGCTGACGCCCGGGTTTGAACCATGAACACCTGGTCGCCAGTACAATGCCGAAGCCATTACACCAGCGCGGCTCCCAACGAATGTAATCGATAAAGAGAACAGTAAATGACCAGTGCGCGCCAGATCTAGGTCATTCGATTTTTGGTGGTAATCTGTAAAGCAGAGTAAGTATCAAATAAACCTATGTTGTGATGTGTTAACTAATAATTGTCGTGAAATATTCTAATCCACATATATAAATTATCAGGTAAATATAAAGCCTAACAAATAAATTTAATAAAGAAAAGAGCAATGGTAAAATAACAGTGCTGTCACAAAGAATGTACTCGAAATCCCCCTTTATTTTATGCTTCGTCTGCAAATTGTAACGTTTCCACGTTAAATATAAGCCACTGCATAAATACAAGCGTTTCCACAACACATTAAAACGGGTATTGCATTTCTAAGAAAAACATTGAGAGGCAGACTGCGTAATGACCTAAATTAATCCTAACATTAATTATATTACGTTACCAAAACGAACGAACAGATGGACTCAAATAGAAAGAGAGAGGGGCGAATGAAAATCAGGAACGCATGCAAAATTAAACACGCGTCTCGCTATTAATGCCACCCCAACAAGCGTAACGCGATACACAATTACTACTATCACGCGTGTAAGGCCACATGCACTAACTTTTTCGGACGGACAGTGATAAAAACACTAACCTTCCCAGAGTTAGGTTTTAAAATCCTGAAAAACGCTTATTAGAAAAGATAACATTAGATGGGTTTACGTTTGAAAACATTACAGTACCCAGACAGCACATCTTCGAAACAGGAGGTAGAAGAAATTGCATATTTTGAACGCAGCCACTTAGCTCTTTTAAATTTGTATATTTGGGTTCCTTAGGGCTTGCTGACAAAGAATATGTAAAACGTTACGCAAATAGTCTAGGAATTAACAAGTTATAATCAAAATAAAATAGTGGGGATGCCTGACAGCATGAAATCATTTCTGCTCATAAAATTTTTTTATAACGTGTTTGAAAAAACCTTACGTACGGAAATAGCCTACCATGTAAACTCCAAATTGATTGGAGCGCAACAAATATAAGACTAAACACGATTGGTCGGACTATAAATACTATCTTTGGTTGTTAGGGGAGACGTAGGAAGGTAAAATTTTTTCAAACACTTGTCGAAACGTGGCTCCATTGGCCAGACTCGCTGATATAATCACTTAGGAGCGTTAGTTCGAGACCACTAGTTCAAATAAGCTTGATAAAGCAACAGTGCGTTGAAGCCAGCTCATATTTTTGCTAAATAAAAGCCTGGAACATAAGCAGATGGGAATTTGTGCCAGTATTTGTGCCAGAATTCATTGCTAGTCAACGTATCTGTGTATTCCATGAATTGTGGGACCGTGGTCTTGATGGTATTGAGCAGCACCTGGTCAGAGCTTTGCTGAATCCAGAGTCGGACAGCATACTCCTTGGTCCATTTAGCTATCAGTGAGGTGTCTCCAGAGCCCAGGGGAGAAATCGAGCAGAGGAGTCTTTTCCTGCCGCCATCACGCAAGATAAGCTGATGTGGCCAGCTGAGCTCAAAATTATGTACCCCCATCTTAAAATAACATTGTAAAATAAACTTAAGAGGGGAATTAAATTGTTTTAATATCAGGAACTGAGAACATCTCCAATACTAGTTCCAATAAAGACAAACTATTGAAGTCATGATGACAAATACCAACAGAGCTTGAACAAAACAAAACCAGTATTACCTCATATTACTACTACACAACTGACACACATAGGATACTTTTAATAATATATGTCACTACAATATTCATATTGATAAATTCTGTACATATAACTTGTAATTAAAATTGATTGTGATTCCTGGTTCCCTTTGTATTTGAATCAGGACACATATTCATTCATGACAGCAATGAATACATATTGTTATTTGAAAAGTTATCAGTGACTCCTTTAAGATATCCTTTAGAGTGTTATATGTATGTGAGTGTCACAGTGTTGTCAAGTGTGGTGGAATAAATTAAATTGTTTATCTGTCTGTTGTTGTTATGACTTACACTTCATCATACACATACCCTAGACATATAACGTAGTCATCACACTATTCCAGAATAATTCTGACTGAGATATATATATATGTGGCAGCAAGTAAGGTTATCTATAATACACTACTCTTATTAGATATAGATACCTTCACAGCTGATCTCAGTCAGTACACTAAGTCCCCTATAAATATTTATAACATCCCACTTCACCACATATATTGGGGTCTCGCTCTTGGGATTTTGAATCTTTACCTATTAAAAATATTGGGGGTAATTCACTTCAGGGAATATAAGAATTAAAAGGTATCCTTGGGTGGAATTAAATAAGGTTGAGCTCACGGTGCCTGTGTTGTCCATTAGATATATATTTGGAGATTGAATTGTTGGTTAGACATTGTATAAATTTACCTGATAGACAATGGCGGACCTGGCCAAATTTCGATCTGCTGCTGTTCAGACTGCAAAAGAGTTAGGATTAGATGGGCAAGTTATGGTTGCCTATGTCACTACGGAATGTGACAAATTTATTGAACGCGAAGAAAGAAGGTTTGAAGCCGAAAGAAAGTTAGAGGCTGAAAGGGAAATTAAGAAGTTACAATTTGAGGCTGAGGCTGAGACTAAGAGGTTGCAGATTGAGGCTGACAAAGAGGCAAAGCATTGGAAGCAGAGGAAAGAAGACAGCTGCAGAAAGAGAAGAGAAGAAATTAGCTGCAGAAAGGGAAGAGAAGAAATTAGCTGCAGAAAGGGAAGCAGAAGATAAAAGATTACAAAGGGAACATGAGTTACGACTAAGGGAGTTTGAGTTTCAAGGCCATGCTCCTGAAAATGGTGCCAGTCCCTTTGCCTCTGATGCCACTGCTAGCCAAGGAGCCTCAACCTCAGCTATGAATTTTCATTTAGATCATTTTGTTGAGAAAGACGATGATATAGAGAGCTACCTAAATAGGTATGAACTATTAGCTACCACGTATGGGTTAGAGAGAGAAAGGTGGAGCTTAAAGTTATCTCAGGGACTTCGTGGGGCAGCTTATGAAGTTTTTGCAAAAATGAGCAGAGGTGATCAGGAAAATTATGACATGCTAAAGCAGGCTCTTTTGTTAAGATATGAAAAGAATGCAGAATTTTATAGGAAAAAATTTAGGAATGCTAAACTACTGTCAGGTGAAACCTATCACCAGTTCTCTGCACGAATAGAGACATACTTGGAGAAATGGACTTCTCTGGGGAAAACCCAAGATCTTAAGGAAATGGTCCTTATAGAGCAATTAAGAGAGTCCATGGCTCCAGACCTGAGAAAGTTTCTCATGGAACAAGGTGCAGAGAGGCTGGGTGAGTTGCTAAATGTTGCTGAAAGGTATCAAGCAGCTCAAGCAGAGGTAACAGGTAATAAAAAGAAACAAGTGGATAACTTTAGGGCACCACAGAACTTTAATAAATTTGATCCTAGGGATCAAAACAAAGGTAAGCACCAATTTGATAGGCCACGGTATGAAAATAAAAATAAATTCCCACAATTCGATGAAAGGAAATATGATGAAAGAAAATCTTTCAACCAAGGAAAAAGGTGGTGTAAGAATTGTCAGATGGACAATCATGACACTGACCGTTGCAGAAGGAAACCTGTGTATATGGCAACCCTTCAGGTCAGGTCGACCTCAAGACAGGAGGAGGATATTATGTTGGATACCACTCCAGAAGAGATGAGGAAGGCACAGGCTGGGGATAAAACACTCAAGCCTTGTTTCAGAAAATTGTCAACTTGTCATACAACTCCAGGCAAGGGAGATTTTTACATGAAAAACAAGTTGATGTATAGGAAGACTGGAGCTAGATCCAAAGGTCAGGGACAGCTGGTACTTCCTAAAAGATATAGGGCAGACTTAATAAGGAGCCTACATGTGAAACCAGATGGGGACCATGAGAAGATAGGTACCATCATTCAAAAGGTGGCTCACAATTATTATTGGCCCAAAGCAAGATGGGACATTGAGAATTTTGTAGAAAGGTGTAGCATAGCACATGAGGGAACACCCACAAGTGGGAACATGGATCAGGACCTGGACACGCCACGGGGCAAAATTAGGCCTGATAATAAAAAGAAAAATAGATTTGATAAAGTGGACCAAATGGAATGGGAAGCCCCTTTTCACGGACAAGCTTCACTTAACTGTTTTACAATGGCCACTATGCGGAGAGTGCAAAAAGATGTCTTACCCCAGGATAAGCCGACAATCCCTCAATCGGACTTAAACAAACTGGAGGAAGAGGATGTAGAGAGGAAATCTCTCATCAAGAATTTTAAGTGGGGAGAAAGCCCCAAGACAAGAAAATTGGTAGCGGTCGTTTTGTGAATGATAATTCTGGGAGGAAAAATCATCACTATAAGGCTTCGAGTGGAAGAGACCATACCGGTGCATGGACAAATAGGTCCACACAATTAAAGGTCCATATGTAGCTTTGTTAAGAACGTGGACTGATGAAAAGGCAGAGGAAAACATTACATCTTCATACCAATATGTGAATGAGCTGACCACTCGTTTAAAAACTGGCTGGAAACTTGCCAATGAAAATTTGAAACAAGCCAGGAAGAAACATGCTGCCTATTATAACAGGAAGGCGAAAGACAGAAATTTGGCTGTGGGAGAGAAAGTACTGCTTCTTTTGCCCGGGAGTCAGAATAAGTTACAAATTGGATGGCAGGGTCCATATACAGTTTTAGAGAAGGTGTCTAGAACAAATTATAAGATAGATAAGAAGGGGAAAGAAAAAATCTATCATGTGAATCTCCTGAAGAAATATTTGGAAAGAGAACATCAGGAAGAGACACACTTGTTGACCTTGTCCATCGCCATGGAGATGAAAAAGGAACCACTTTCATCATTTGAATATCCATTACACCCCTGTGAGACAGCAGCACAGGTGAAAATCAGTACACATTTAACGAAAACTCAGAAAGAGAGAGTGCAACAGGTTCTAAATAATCATGCAGAGGTGTTAACAGACCGACCAGGGCATACAAACCTATTGGAATATGATATGAAACTGATAGACCCCACACCTGTCTGTATGAAACCATATTCGATTCCGTTTGCTAAGGAGAAAGCTTTGAAGGAAGAGATAGACTATCTGTTGAAGGAAGGAATTATTTCGCACAGTGAATCTTCGTATAGTTCCGGTGTTGTACTCTTAAGGAAGCCCTCTGGAGAACATAGACTCTGTATAGATTACAGGAGACTGAATGCTATTACAGAAGGACAGGTGGATCCATTGCCGGATACAAATCAGCTGTTTGCCAGACTAAATAAAGCTAAATATTTCTCAAAAGTGGATCTGAGTAAAGGATACTATCAGATTCCAGTAAAGCCTGAGGTTAGACCATACCTAGCTTTTAGTACCTCAGAAGGACACTATGAGTTTAATAGATTGCCATTTGGATTGAAGAATGCGCCTAGTGTCTTCTCTAGAATGATGAGAAAATTGTTGGATGTAAACATTTCGGAGGAACGTAATGAATCCCTGAGTTGCCTCTTTGATTGAGGATATTCCGAATGTTTCATACAGGATAATAAGAAGATTATGGGATCCACTACGAAAACTCTGCTATCACCAGGTATATGTTATCTCCTCATAACGTACATTTTGAGGGAAATATAATGTTCTCTGGACATGTCATTGCGCAGACTCAGAGAAGAGAAATGGTGAATACGGGTTGCGAAGCAGCATTAAGACAAGCACTCACACTTGCGGCTGTTCAGTAACATAACCGAAATATATTATTGGTTGTAGAAGTCTGAGGCAGATTTCATGAGTAGTGCCTACTCTGAATGGACCCAACTACATAAAACCATGATAGCACCACAGCAGAGTAAAGTCAAGTTGACTTACATTTATCTATGTGTATATAGAATAAAGGACTGACATGGGATGTCTGTTTTAAGAGGGGAGGTGTCGTGAAATATTCTAATCCACATATATAAATTATCAGGTAAATATAAAGCCTAACAAATAAATTTAATAAAGAAAAGAGCAATGGTAAAATAACAGTGCTGTCACAAAGAATGTACTCGAAATCCCCTTTGTTTTATGCTTCGTCTGCAAATTGTAACGTTTCCACGTTAAATATAAGCCACTGCATAAATACAAGCGTTTCCACAACACATTAAAACGGGTATTGCATTTCTAAGAAAAACATTGAGAGGCACACTGCGTAATGACCTAAATTAATCCTAACATTAATTATATTACGTTACCAAAACGAACGAACAGATGGACTCAAATAGAAAGAGAGAGGGGCGAATGAAAATCAGGAACGCATGCAAAATTAAACACGCGTCTCGCTATTAATGCCACCCCAACAAGCGTAACGCGATACACAATTACTACTATCACGCGTGTAAGGCCACATGCACTAACTTTTTTGGACGGACAGTGATAAAAACACTAACCTTCCCAGAGTTAGGTTTTAAAATCCTGAAAAACGCTTATTAGAAAAGATAACATTAGATGGGTTTACGTTTGAAAACATTACAGTACCCAGACAGCACATCTTCGAAACAGGAGGTAGAAGAAATTGCATATTTTGAACGCAGCCACTTAGCTCTTTTAAATTTGTATATTTGGGTTCCTTAGGGCTTGCTGACAAAGAATATGTAAAACGTTACGCAAATAGTCTAGGAATTAACAAGTTATAACCAAAATAAAATAGTGGGGATGCCTGACAGCATGAAATCATTTCTGCTCATAAAATTTTTTTATAACGTGTTTGAAAAAACCTTACGTACGGAAATAGCCTACCATGTAAACTCCAAATTGATTGGAGCGCAACAAATATAAGACTAAACACGATTGGTCGGACTATAAATACTATCTTTGGTTGTTAGGGGAGACGTAGGAAGGTAAAATTTTTTTCAAACACTTGTCGAAACGTGGCTCCATTGGCCAGACTCGCTGATATAATCACTTAGGAGCGTTAGTTCGAGACCACTAGTTCAAATAAGCTTGATAAAGCAACAGTGCGTTGAAGCCAGCTCATATTTTTGCTAAATAAAAGCCTGGAACATAAGCAGATGGGAATTTGTGCCAGTATTTGTGCCAGAATTCATTGCTAGTCAACGTATCTGTGTATTTCCATGAATTGTGGGACCGTGGTCTTGACGTTATTGAGCAGCACCTGGTCAGAGCTTTGCTGAATCCAGAGTCGGACAGCATACTCCTTGGTCCATTTAGCTATCAGTGAGGTGTCTCCAGAGCACAGGGGAGAAATCGAGCAGAGGAGTCTTTTCCTGCCGCCATCACGCAAGATAAGCTGATGTGGCCAGCTGAGCTCAAAATTATGTACCCCCATCTTAAAATAACATTGTAACATAAACTTAAGAGGGGAAGTAAATTGTTTTAATATCAGGAACTGAGAACATCTCCAATACTAGTTCCAATAAAGACAAACTATTGAAGTCATGATGACAAATACCAACAGAGCTTGAACAAAACAAAACCAGTATTACCTCATATTACTACTACACAACTGACACACATAGGATACTTTTAATAATATATGTCACTACAATATTCATATTGATAAATTCTGTACATATAACTTGTAATTAAAATTGATTGTGATTCCTGGTTCCCTTTGTATTTGAATCAGGACACATATTCATTCATAACAGCAATGAATACATATTGTTATTTGAAAAGTTATCAGTGACTCCTTTAAGATATCCTTTAGAGTGTTATATGTATGTGAGTGTCACAGTGTTGTCAAGTGTGGTGGAATAAATTAAATTGTTTATCTGTCTGTTGTTGTTATGACTTACACTTCATCATACACATACCCTAGACATACAACGTAGTCATCACACTATTCCAGAATAATTCTGACTGAGATATATATATATATGTGGCAGCAAGTAAGGTTATCTATAATACACTACTCTTATTAGATATAGATACCTTCACAGCTGATCTCAGTCAGTACACTAAGTCCCCTATAAATATTTATAACATCCCACTTCACCACAATAATAATAGCCCCTTCAGTCATAACTGACTATGGGAATGCGCCCCTGAGGTGACAGCCCTCAGCTGCTTATTTTCCTGGTGCTCCTTTCGACGTTTTCTCCTCACCTCTGCTTCTTGTGTGAGCCTCTCTTCGCCCAATCTGAGGTGGCGCCGTAAATAGCATCGCCACTTAGTGCGATCGGCAGCTTTATCCTCCCATGTTGCTGGATCCATGTCCAGTGCCCTCATATCTCTCTTGCACACATCTTTGAACCTCAGCTGTGGTCGCCCAACTGTTCTCTTGCCATCTGCTAATTGTCCGTAGAAGATATCTTTTGGGATGCGACCATTTTCCATGCGGCGAACATGGCCAAGCCAGCGAAGTCTGCGCTGTCTAAGAAGCGTATACATACTTTGAAGACCAGCACGTGACAACACCTCGACATTTGTCACTTTATCTTTCCACGAGATGCCGAGGATGCGGCGTAGACACGGTAAATGGAAGGTATTGAGCCTTCTTTCTTGCTTAGCATAGGTCATCCAGGTCTCGCTGCCATATAAGAGTGTGCTGGTGACGCAGGCATTATATACCGCAGCTTTGGTCTTCATTGTGAGTTTAGAGTTTCCCCAAACACGCGATGTGAGGCGGGCAAAGGTAGCTGCAGCTTTGCCAATGCGGCTGTCAATTTCTGTATCCAGTGAGAGTTTGTCATTGATGGTAGACCCTAGGTATGTGAAGTGGTGCACCACTGCCAATTCATAGTTATCGATAGTGATAACTGGTGCAGCACCCACATCCTGACTCAGCACATTCGTTTTCTTTAGACTTATTTTGAGGCCAAAGTCCTTGCATGCGTGTTAACTAATAGAAAAAATTTATTTGTATTTCGCAGAGAAGATTCCAGAGAGTCCTGGCAACGAAAATAGCCCATGTGATCGCCTTTTCCTGAATCCTCTTTCCTGGATCAACATCTTTGTTTGGATCCATATTCCTGCTCATGATCACATGATCTCAGATTACATGATCCTATTTTACGTTTTCACAACATACGTGTTTTTTTTCCTCACCATATGGAGTCACATCCCACGTTTTCATACAATCAAGAAGACTAGTCTTCTCGATTTACTAGTTACTGAAATGCGCATCGTTGGCGTCCTTAGCTCACGCTGACAGCCCACGTTTTGCTGGATTACTTGATTCAAATGCGACTATCATTATAACAACTTGGCTGCAGGTATAACGAAAGTTGAGAGCAGTAAACCACTGAATCCATGCATATAGATTCCACTGGATTTCTAAGATATCCACATAAAAATAAACATCTGCAGCAGTGGGGAATTTCCTATTCGCGGAGTTGCTTGGCTCAAACTAAGACTGGTATTAGTCTCGTATGTGGTGATTTCCAACTAAAGAGATGTATACCCCTCTGGAGTTAGTTAACGAAACAGATTAGGTCGTTCTTCTAAAGAGGACTGAGGATTGAATTCTGCTAGTTTGGTCTTGAGATTTGTTTGTTGTTTATTTTTGACTGCTTATTACTCATTTTTGTAAATTTTTCCTTGCGATAATTTATGTATAACCATATCTAGTGTGTCCTTCATAAATAGCGGGTTAACATTAATAAATATATATGTTCTTAGCGGTCAGAATTTACTTCTTATTTCACATGTTACTTGAATGTCGACATGTCCTGTCCGTACTGCAAAATTTATCATATTTCGGGTAGGAAGAGTGCCTGTATGACATTTTAACAATGATGTGAGTGTGGCAGGAAAAATGTAATTTAATACATGTCTTTCTTCTCTCCTGACTGTCATACTCCACTCTCTATTCACATTTGTAACTCTATTTCCATCTAGTTTTACGCATCTCACTCAGAAATGTCTTACATCAGAGAAACGCTTAACCACCTCACGGCATCAACCAATAGTTTTTATTATTGGTACGGTTTCTGAAAGAGACACTCGCTTATCATGATCAGCCTCCTATTAGTTTTTTGCTTTGAAATTAATTTACAATCGGACTTGCCGGTCTCTCTCGAATCCACAACTTTTTTCTACAAACATATTTTTTTTTAAATTTCAAAAGGATAATATACTTATTTGCCAAATAGTTGCTGTACCCTCGTGATAAGCTTCTCGTGCCCGTGGGGTAAGTGTATCCAGGTTGTGACCCCCTGGCCTGTAGCAGCTTCATCTTCATCGTTGCTCACTTGTTATTTCTGTACTCTCCCTACACCTCACCTCGTCTACAACCCCTGTCCCCCTATTTCCTCTTCAAAAAACGCCTCCTTCCTTCTTACAATCTCCCCACCAGTAGCCAGCCAGTCACACCTGCGCTATCAAAAGTATTTAAAAATCAAAACTGCTCTGGCCTAGTAAACTTGACTGTGTCAATTAGGCGAGATCTTTCCACGGATTTATCACTGATAGGAAAGATGGATGACGCAGGTCAGCGAGATAAACGAGAAAGCCAAGAATTTCCAGAACATTAGGGGAAAGGAAACAATAAAAAGAAGAAATGTCTTGGATTTTATTGTTAGATGTGGAGTTGAGTGTTAATCTACAGTAAAACAATTTGCCACTCATAAATGACACGGGTGTAGGAATAGTTGCAATTCTTATACACAAAGAAGTAGGGCCGGCGCAAGGTTATTTGGCGCCTTAGACAAACAGCTCAAGTACATAGAGAGATACATAGATAAGATAGATAGATAGACAGACAGACAGACGACCGACCGACAGATAGACAGACAGACAGGCAGGCAGGTAGGTAGTTAGTTAGGTAGGTAGGTAGGTAGGTAGGTAGGTAGATACATAGATACATACATAGATAGATAGATACAAACAGGGTGGCCATAAAGTCTGGATCCATTTGCACTTTGCCTTATATAAATTGTTCATCTCTTCTAACTTACATGCTGAAAGAGGACATGCCAGGTCAAAGAAGAATTAAAGATGCCATCAAACAAAAAAACTGGCGTCTCCATCTTGGTGCAGCATACTTTATGATAGAAGAACCACACTGCCAAGAATGTCAGGAAGAGAATGACATAGACCACTACCTGATCCAATGTAAAAATTATGAACAACAAAGGCTTGAATTAAAAATTTACTATAGAAATCACAATATAGACTTGACAGGTGATACGGTTTTAAGTATAGATGCCTGTGGTGAATTAGTTGTTAGTATTGGTTTCAATATTATATTAATGGTATCTGGTGTGAGGTCAGCTATGCAAGTCCCTGAGGTTTATTAAATATAAATAAGTTTACAGGGTACCTGTCTGCTTCCACCACGACCTCACCCGATTATACATCTTCCCCTACTGAAGTGTATTGGTGTGTGTATGTTGTCTAGCAAGTGTCTAGGGTATATGCAATGTGATGAAATGTATGAACAAGACAACAATTACACCTATTACTAATAAACAATGATTAAACAAGTCACTGAGTAAAGTTTGGAATGTAACTTATTTTTTTATAATTTATTTTCCTGTATCTAGTTATTCTTCTGACACAGGAATAATCAACTCAATATGATAATGAAATTATTTACAACCAATTATTTTACAACTGTCATTGAGTCTGTTTTATCCCACAATTATTTATATGTTTCAAGCTGGAAAAATGTCAAGTATTTCTTGCTCCTAGAAAAGGGTACAAGTTTATTGAACGTTTTTTTGTTCCTCACTGTCTGATACTCTAGTGAAAACTGAGAGAGTGGAGTGTTTGTGATATCAATTTCCCAGACAAGTCTTATCTGAGGTCTCTGGAACCAGGCTGGTTGAAGTATGTATAAAACGCCAGTCTCCACTGCCAAGACACGATTCTGCTTCTACAGGTAAATCACTGGGTAGACACTCAGTAGTTAAGCCTCACTGCAGAACTTAGGGACAGGTGTTAGGTCACCTGGGCTCACTTTCACTCGTAGATGAAACTCTGGAACAATACAAATGTGTCCCACTCAGCATCTAATAATCTCTCTCTTTCATTATTCTAACATGGCAATATCATCAGACATCAGTATGGTAACTAAACAATTAGTTAACGTTCTCAATTTGGTTGGTACCCCCTTCTGGATAAATAACTTTCAAACCACCGTTTGACATTTTCCTTGATAAAGGAAACATTTTACATTAATACTATCAAGTCATGTACAATCACGGTGACTTGCTGAAGAAGACGGCCAGTGATCTTCCTGGTCTTATGTCATAACACAACATTTTTCTTTTCATCATAAATATTTAATTTTCTTTTCTCCCCATATGGCCGAAAGCCTGTCTGGCTTTTCTATACCAGGTTAATACAGTTCCTAACAACGCTGTGAAACAACACAGAGTGATGTTGCCTCCCTCCAGATAAATGTTTCCCCTTTAAGGTTCATACAAATTCAATAATGCATACATAATAATGATAAAAATGACAATATAAATGTTAATATAAAGGTTTCAATATTTACCGCATCAAAGAAATCTACACACTAAACAGTTAAATATTGCGGTATATGGCATAATCCAAATCGCTGCTTGTGCAGAATTAGCAACCAAGACAGTACTCTTGCCTTGTCTATAACAACGTCTTTAGTGTATAAATTTTAGTTAACAAGTGGCCCCGAATACCAACTACTAATTGGTTTTATACAACCGTTTAGTCTAGTACACTACAGCCAATCAGAGACTGTTTAATGAATAGCGTTCCTTTTCAAATAAAACTGACCTCAAATATTCAAATTAAGGACTCCTTCCCCGTTTACCCCACCTACCTACGTTTACCCCACCTACCTACGGGCGAAACTGAGAAAGATTTTCAAGTCTATCTGTCTTCTGTCCAACTTCTTTATTTCTTAATAGTTTTAAATACTCCTTATCGGACATTAACCTTAATTTTTCCTTTTATTTTAAACTACCTTATCGGACGTTAACCTTACGGCGCCACGTCACACTGCGTGTGTGTATATATATCGTCTGCTAAAACCAGCGTGTGAATATATGTCCAGAACGCGGGTCGAGAAAAAGGGGGTCTTTCGAACGCCCGTCATGGTATTAATGTTAAACCGCGGCAAATCGTTTAGGCCCTTACTTCGGTATGCAAATTGAACGTGCTGTGGAATTTAGCGTTAGTCCTCACAGATTTCACTACAATGCCCCAAGTGATGCCCAATCAATACTTAAAAGATATATACATAAAACAAAGGAAAACATATAAGGTTAGTAACCAAAAAAAAAAAAACACACAAAAAACACACAAAACAAAAACAAACTTACGAACTACTCATAGGACAAGGAAAGACAAGGTATTAAATAAAATAAAAAAACAACAACAAATCAAAAAGAACAAATACTAATACAAAGTAAAACCAAGTGTAAAGGACAATAGTTATCAAGAAACAATACAAAAGAGAAAATAAAATGGACAAACACTAATATAAATTAAAATGACCAACTGCTAAAGACAATAGCTATTTAAATTGAATACAAAAGTAAGAAATAAAATGACACTAAATACCCCAATTATAACCAAATTTAAGGTTGAACAGGATAGACCAAGATGGAACGAGAAGAGGCAATAATGGTCAGCTGTTAAGTGCCCGCTCTCCACCCATCACCTCATCAAAACAACAACAACATCAGTCTTTATCACATTGCCCAAAAAACCTAACGCAACAGCATACCTGTCAACCTCTACGAATTTTTCGTACAATGTACATATTTTTGATACTTTTCGCAGTGTACGGCCGTACAGACTCTTTGTACGGATTTTTCCTCCCTCCCAAAACAAAACAAACCAAAAAAAATCGAAATTTTTATTTTTTTATTTTTAAATTCTAAAAATATTTTCCAAACCAAGTTTTTAAAATTTTAAATCAGAAAATATTTTCCAGCCAGGTTTTTTTCTCAACCAATTTTTTTATTCCGGGAATCTCGGCGTCTGTTTTTAAACTGAAGTCTCTCGCAGCAACCAATCAAATCCTTTTATACCCAACAATTCGGCAAAAACTTTGAATTCGGCCTCAAACACTTTCGGCTTTCAGCGTGACATGACGTATTTTTAAAGTTACCTGTTATCAGCCACGCTTGCCAAGACACTTCGACGCCAATTTGTTTTAAAAAAACTAAGTACCTATAACTTGGTTAAATATTGCTGTTGTTTGCTTTGTTGCAATTTAATCGCTGTCTTAATCTTTCCAGTTATATCTTGCCCTTCAGTATATTTCCGATAAATTAATGTGTAGGCCCTGCATAACTAAAAATAAAAGTTTCTTTCCGTTGAGTAGGCCTATTTTATTCCGGCGATCGAGATTCAATGCTTTATTTTTCATAAAGCGGCGATCTATTATCACTGGTCTAGGCTATCAATTTTTAAATAATAATTTTGTAAATTTTTGGTAGTACATTTTGTCTTCCTAGATTAATATTCTGTTCACAATTTAGTTAATTTTTTGATTCTTTGCTTTGCTTCGTTGTATTTTATTTTTGTCGTTCTCTTAATCTTTCCAGTTATATTTTGACCATTTTAATATTTCCAATAAATTAATATCATAAAATTTTGTGTAGGCCCTACAAAAGTAGAAAAATAAAGTTTATTTGCATTGAGTAGGCCTACCTACTTTATTTCAGCGGTCGAGATTCGCTGCTTGATTTTTTAATAAAGTGGCAATCTATTATCACTGGTCTAGGCTACCAACTCTTAAATAATTTTGTAAATTTTTGGTGCTACGTTTTTCTTCCTAGATTTGATATTCTGTTCATAATTTGTTAAATTTTTTTTTTTTTTTTTTTTTTTTTTGGTGCTGTTAGCTGTTTGCTTTGCTTTGTTGTATTTTTTTTTTTTTTTTTTTTTTGGTCGTTCTCTTAATCTTTCCTGTTATATTTTGATCATTTAAGTATTTGCAATAAATTAATGTCATAATATTCTGTGTCGGCCCTACATAACTAGAAAAAAAGTTTGTTTGCGTAAACTTCGCTCCTTTATTTTTCAATAAAAACGTACACACAGACTGCAGGAGGTCCATGAATGCAGACACACTCACTTCTTTTTTACAGTGTAAGATTAACATTGATACATGATGTGCAGACTTTAAGCCCACAAATGCAATTCTGCAAAGTGCTAAAAGTGCATATGTTGATTATAATACAAAACACTGTGCATCGAAAGAATAGTACCTCACGATCACTATGTTTTTTATATGTAAAGAACAGCATGAGACTATTAGCATGTTTTATATCACACTAATTCAAATGCTAATAGATTTGTATATGTCATTTCTCGTTTTAAAACTGTATTGTGTATAATTTATTAATATATTTTTTGCGCAAGGATTTCTGGGTGTTTGTAAGGATTATGTTGGTCCGGCGTACAGATTTTTGTCTTGGGAGGTTGACAGGTATGCAACAGAATGTTCAGACTTCAGAACAATCAGCCTGATGAGTCATGCACTTAAAATACTGCTCAAAATCATACAGGAAAGAATAAAAAGTAAGGTAGACAGCGAAATCCAAGAAGAACAGTTTGGTTTTAGACGGAACAGCGGAACAAGAGAGGCAATATTTTGCCTAAGAACATTAGTAGAAAAATATACAGAGGTCCAAAAAAGTATGTATATGTGCTTCATTGACTATAAGAAGGCTTTTGACAGAGTCCATCATGAGAAAATAATTGAATGCCTCGAAGACATAGGTATTGATGGAAAAGATATAATAATACTCTATAACCTTTATTGGGAGCAAACTGCCACAGTAAGATCTGGAAGGAATTATTCACCATACATAGACATAAAAAGAGGTGTCAGACAAGGTTGTGTGCTGTCCCCCTGCCTATTTAATTTATACACCGAAAAAACAATTTTCAAACAGATACAGGAAATACCAGGACTGAAGATCAGTGGAAGGTCAATAAACAACCTTAGATATGTAGATGATACCGTGTTGTTAGCTGAAAGCGAACAGGGGCTACAAGAACTAGTGAAGCAAGTGAACAGTATAAGTCATGAATATGGACTCGACATTAATATTGAGAAAACAAATACTATGATAATTAGCAAAACAGACGATAAGCCCACATGAAAGATAAGCGTAAATGGGAAAATCCTGGAACAAGTCAAGAGCTACTTATATCTTGGTCATATAATAACAGAAGATTGCAGATGTGAAACAGAAATCAAGAAGAGAATAGGAATGGCCAAAGCTACATTCAACAACATGAAACATATACTGACATTTAAACAGTTATCTCACAAACTAAAACTGAGAATCATAAAGCGTTATATATATTCTGCACAACTGTATGGTGTAGAAACATGGACGATGAATAAGCAATTGGAAGAAAGAATTGAGGCTCTTGAAAGGTGGATATATAGAAGAATGGGGCGTATCTCATGGAAAGAGAAGAAAACAAATAAGGAAGTCCTGGGAAACACGACTTTTCAAATGAAAACTTGCCTTCAAATGAATTAAATAGTTCGCAATAAAAATTAGTGCATTAAGCGTGCACAGGATAATACTACAAGAATAGATTCTAAAGAAATAGGTGACCAGTTTGGACAACGACAATTAATGTTTGAGCTACCTCAGACTTCACATACAATCAGCTGCCTTGTGCAGCTTTGCACTATACGCTTGTTTTTTTTTTTTTTTTTTTAGTTTTTTTTTAATATCTTAATTTATTTTTCAACATTGTAGTGCACTTTAAAAAAATCTGCATAGAAAAACTTTCTTACTAACATTTATTTTTTGGAGAGAAGAAATTATATAACTGGCAGGATCGTACCATTACTGAAAATTAATGTTCACAATTTAAGATGATAATTAGAGTTAATTACTGTGACATCTGAAACGAGAATGATTACTCCCCCTATATGTAGTTACGCAGATTCCTGCTCTGGTGATACACGCGTGATAAAATATTCCACAATGTTTCTGTACAATTTTTAAGAACGTTGATAAAGTGGTGTATTCAAAGTCTGTGACACTTACAGAGTTACTTATTTTTACAAACTAGAATACTGTAATGAGCGTTTCTCTGTAACTTTAGTGATGAGATATACTGGGCAATAAATCTTTGACGCGTACTCACTTTGAGCATTTGTAACGTAGAATTCTGGAATCTATGTCTAGTGTTAGTAGATCTATGTTTTTCACTGACTCGCATAAATGCGTGTGGTACGTCACCACAAATTAAGTTTGCCCGCTTTTAATACAATCGTAATAACACAGGTTTACAGGTAGGACTGTAGCTTTTCAACATTTTGGTAATGACTTTTTACTTTTTTTCTTTCTTTTTTTAATGAAGAAAAAAATATCCCGTTCAACTTGTGATGGTTTATAATTAGGATATATGGTATCGTTAATTCAAGATACTGCCATCAATGGTACCTATACCTTGTGGCGGTATGGCAGCTTGCGTACCCTAACAACCCCCAGAGATATGCCAGCGGGAGTTTTACTCCGGGTAGGTTCAACCAAGCTGAACAAGTCTGAGCGAGTAGAGGTAAGATAAAAGCTAGTACCCTGGTCCTCCAGGTTGGGGGTTTTAGCACAGGGCAATACCCCTGTCTATGTAAAAAATCTTAACCGTTACGGAAACAGTAATAAATGCAAAAACTTTGATGCGGGAAGAACATTCGGAGCCTGAGGCTCGTGAACCAGAGCTGGGGCACTGTACGAAGGATGGCCGCTAAACCGAACAAAGCGGACGCAGTTTGTTGCTACCCTACAAGACGCCGCCAGGCGTGATGGCCACTGACTGCTTTGACAGGCGGTGGCTAAGGATCAAAGAAGAAGTAGAAGAATTCGAGATAATAATTTTGTTTTCTAATATCTGATTATGGCATCGTTTCGCTCCTCAAATTAGTATAAATAGAGTCAAATAAAAGTATCAGATTGTGTGACTCTGCGTGTGTGTTTGTGTGTTTTCCCATTGTCATTTATTGGTATTCTTATACATGTCATGGTGTTAATAAGGGAGAGAAGGGCGGGAATTGCTATAGTGTTTGGGATGACGCCTACTCATTATTCGTCTGTAATCAACGATATGCATTAAGAGAACCTCACTAAACAATCACTTTCCAGCCGTACCGTCACTAATCCTTATATATTTATGATTATTACTATTATTATTATAACCTAAGAAATGAGGTACCTGAGAAAGGTGGTTGAAGTAACAAGAAGAGACATGGTCCGCAACCAGACGATACGTCAAGGCCTAAAAACCCAACCCCTGCAGACCCAGGTAGAACAGTCCCAACTAAAATGATTTGGCCATGTCTGCAAAATGGGAGAAGATCAGCTACCACGGCAGGTTTGAAGGCTAAAAGCCAGGGATCCAGACCTCCAGGACGACCCAGAGTCTGTTGGGAGGACAAAATTAGACAATCTCTGAAGGACCGAGGACTAGAGTGGAACCAGGCCAGGAGGAAGACAGCCGATAGGATAGTATGGCGCTCTCTCTTCCAAAGCTCTACACCTCACGATGGAAGATTAACGACTAAGTAAGTTAATATTACTACTAGTGTAAAAGCCCGTCATAAGAAGGTAATTAAATTCAAAAGCACCAATACCTAACTGCAATTTTACTTATTCAAAAGTATTTTTTAAAAACCACTGTGCATCACCACAGTTCATGAACTACGTAGCAACAGCGAGGATCCCAATGTGTGTATACGGGATCACACATTCTATAAATATATTTTTGTGCACACCGTCATTTGCGCAGTCTTTTTTTTTTTTTTTTGGTAAGTGTTACTATTTTCAGGAGAGTACATATAAGGGAAACAACACAATTAATGTCTAACTTTCAACCAAAGTTGCATCCCTTAGCGTTACGTACTGACAGAAAAAGCTGGGATTTTATATATAGAATTTTTGTTACTGCAACATTTTACCTTCTATACTTCCAATTGTGGAATCGATGACTAGAACCAGACAAGTGCCAGTGGAACAAGAGTTGAGAAGAAGACGCTGGCGATGGATAGGACACACATTGACGAAACATGTTGATAGCATTACAAGGCAGTCCTTGTTCTGAAATCCACAGGGAAAGAGAGGCAGAGGTAGACCAAAAAACACGTGGAGAAGAGAACTGGAAACAGAGGTGAAAATGATGAGGAAAACATGGAAAGAACTTGAGCGGATGGCACAGGACAGAAGGACTTGGCATGTGTTTGTTGAAGGCGTATGCTCCTTGGGGAGCTAAAAGGTATTGAATTGACTTTCAATTAACATAGATTACACTTGTTAAAAATAGTCTCAAACTCATTGAACATTGATATGATCCCTTCTCACTGCATTATGCCTGGAAATAAATAAGCTGCTGCACTAGCAAAGGCGGGTGACAAATTATCTTAAACTGATCAATCCATGCCTTTACCTCACCAAGGAGCCTAAACCTTCCACAAACACGTGCCAAGTCATCATGTCACGTGCCATCCGCTCAAGATCTTTCCATGTCTTTTTCATTTATGTCCCCAGTTCTCTACTCTATGTGTTCTTTAGAAGGACTGAGTGGAAATGCTAGAAACAGGTTTCCTCAATGTGTTTCCTATCAATCTCCATCGTCTTCTTCTCATCCCTTGTTCTGCTGCCACTTGTCTTGCTTTAGTCAACAGTTCCACATTAGTGATTTTGTTAAACCTTTTCAGATACAAGCGTATATTTGAAGAGGCCATGAGAGTTATCAAGAGCAGATACAGGAATAAATGGGAATAAGAGCATCCACGACACATGAAGAGATCAGTTCCTGTCATTACCTCAACAGACAACAACAAATAAACTAGTACAGTAGTTTAAATTTAAAGAAGAAAAGTGTTACTGATGTAACGGTATTGCCTCCCCTGCTTTTCAGTAGTAGTCCAACAGTGGTCAAAACTCAAAGAGTATCTATTATAGGCTTCAATGGAGTCTATCTTTACACAAGATTACTCTTGGCAGAAATGTAGATAGAAGAGTAGTAAAGCTTCTATCACATGGGAGTCTTCACAAGATATTCAAATAAGCGAAAACAATGCTGGGTTTTGCTGAGCTCGTTAATTCTGTAATCTGCCGACAACTTTTATGAAGAATTTACGCAATGGTTTATTCTAGCTCGTTAAGCCCCCACCGCTGAGTTACTCAGTGGAATTATTATTATAATATATAGCTCTGTTTGGAGTGTGTGTAGTAATTTGACTGAGACAAATATGCAGTAATTTTAAAATGATTAAATCGAAGTTAAATTTGTAATATTACAAATAACAAAATTTAATAATCACTTTAGGTTGTAACAGTTGAAAAATTATTTTAATATTTATGAAAAGGTTTTCATCACTTGAATGGTTTTTGATAAGAAGTTCAAGTAGCAGCATATAGGTTAACGTAGCTGCCGATGATGATTCTACTCTTCCTTATGGGTTGGTTCTTTTTACTCTGCTCGCGCTCGTCTCTGGTCAAAGTTCAGGCGCCGCACGTTCCCAGAACGTCTAGGAGTAACGGCAAAGCTGGTTCTGCGTCTGTCTATAAGACCTTCTTATGATGGCGTCTCGCACAACGTCAGTCCACTTCTACCTTCACTTAGTTCCAGAGATAGCACTTTCTGCTGGTACCACCAATAACTATGATAGGAGAATAGAAACAAATGCTCTTCTGAGTATTGCGTTTTCCAACCCATAGTTATGGGATCCTATCTTCCCATACCACCATCCCATGTCAGAATTTACCCTCGATGAGAATTAAATTTAATCCCTCGGGATAAAACTTCCTTTACATTTAAACTGAATAGCTTTAGCTTTACATTACATTTAAATGAAAAGGTTAAACGTATGTGACGTGTACTGGAAAAAAGCCTACAGTAATCTGACAGCTTATTGTAACCTTACAGCTGCTCTCTGATTTGCTAGCTAAACATGCATTAAACCAACTGTCTATTTCTGCAACGTACCATTTTTTCCCCGCCTTCTTTTCTGTAAACACGTGCTAACGCAGTGTTTACCATCTTCTTTGACCAGTCAGTCATAACAGGAAACAAATCACGCTTGTTTTACCGCGTTCCACTCACGCGAGTTTATCTGTCAATCATATAATACTTGAAAGACAGCACCTTAGAGAGAGAGATAACAGACTTCTTTGAAGTTTGCTCAGGGGAAATCTAAAAATCCCCAATATCCTGTGATCTGGGAACACGGGCATCCTACAAGGAAACCCGCTAGTAGAACAGAAAGTCTTTTGATGTCGGTCAAAGCTCTAGATGAGAAACTCTGGAAGACCAAAATGTAAAGCCTTTCATCTTGATACCTCTAGCTTCTGAATTTTTGTCTCACACAGGAGCGCGAAATAACGCATTAGAGATCAAGAGGAATTTAATGATATATATACTACTGTTTCTATAACCCAACTATCAGTCGTCACTCAGAACTTGAGAAGAATCTAGCGCGCAGCCTTAAACCGTTTCTTTTGGATTGTTATGAGTGATTCGTGGAGATTTAATTCTGTATTTCTGGTAAGAGGAAAATAGTTCTA
The DNA here is from genome assembly GCA_024509875.1 of Oreohelix idahoensis. NCBI lineage: Eukaryota > Metazoa > Mollusca > Gastropoda > Stylommatophora > Oreohelicidae > Oreohelix > Oreohelix idahoensis. The sequence goes on along the minus strand of JAMPIV010009535.1, from coordinate 336,994 downwards.
AGTGTTAGAAGGATGTCACGGTGATAGCATTTAAAGTTGAACACCTATACTTCACTTAGATTTTTTCTTGCTAGTAAGGCGTATTAAATAAAATAAAGAGTAGCGATTTTCATAACCAGATATTCAATTAAAATGTTAAACCACACCACCGACGCTACATAGCTGAGACGAGGCGGTAATTTGTGTTTACAGTGTAGACGGTTAACCAGACCGAACTTAGAGGTGTTAGAACGACTGACAGTGGGAGGACAGAATACGGGTTATATTTCAGTTTATAATTTTTGTTATTATAGCGTCTATTATTGTTTTAAATGCCATATGATAAATTAACAGACACCGACAATTTACTAGATACTAAATGATAGGTGATAATTTGTACGTGGCGCATTGTGAGAACAAAATAATAAATAACACACTGTGCGTGTGACTGCCAGCCGCGAGAAGGGGCGGGAGAGTCTTCATTGACTCAGTCCGACCCACCTCCGCGGCCAGCGGTGTCTGTGTGTAAGGCGTAGGGGAAAACACCGTGTATCTTTTAAATTCGTCAGGATTTGACAGAGCGGAGGAGAGACTATCGTGTCCCGTCTATACATATTTATATTTCCATAGAGTGGTAGCATTTTCCCATAAAATGTTTCTTGTATTTTTAGCAGACCTGATCCCAAGTGGATGAACCAGCGGTCTTTTCCTTTTCTTTTCCATTTCCATGGTTAAGAGGGTACTAGCCGAAGATACTGTATGACTATAAATTATAATACTGGACTTACCAAATCCAGGATAATATTTTTATCAGCCAACAGGGGCGTATACCTGAAACATTATTATTATTTTCCCCAACACCTGACAGTTGTAATCCAAGTGGAGTACTAAAATATACACTGTGCAGGACTGGCTCTCTGACAAAGAGTCGGCCGATAGAAAATCCATCATCATCATTTGTAACAACTGGATTTTTCCAGATTTTCTGGAAGTGTTCCCCTCTTTTAAAACGGTAAACACCAAGGATTCTCACACTATTCCATATTTGTAGTAACCCTTTAACCAGAAAGAAGTCCCAGAACGATCGGGAAGCAAGACTGTTTTTACCTCGCCTGCCATCAACACTGCAAGAGTTGTAGCAACGGAAATATTTAGTTGTAGTTCGTGTGTCTAAACTTATATTCCCCTGTGCACCCATCGGAGGAATAGTGCTAGTTTTTTAGAACAGTGAAGACACCCCTTTATGACTCATATCGTCACAAGGATTTATCGTGGAAGTAAACTTATTCGGCGTTCACCTCATTAGTTTTTCTGGGATGAACAGGGGCCAATTTGTATCCTCGACAGCTGGGGTGATACATTAGTCAACAGAAACAGTAGGGAGTATGTTCATGGAATAAATGTACCAAGGGATACCACAGACCCAAGGGAAGAAATACAAAATAGGTAAGAGTGTGAGAGGTGGCCACATGAATGAGAGAGCGTATGTTGATTTTATTGTTTCTGGAAATTATCTATTAATCTTTGGTGGTTTGATTTGATTCTGTTTACTTTACTTGGTCTTTTATTGTACCATTATTGTTATTCATTAAACCTAGTGCTAACCTTCAACCTTTGGGTAAATATTTTCTTTGGGTTATTTTCCTTTATACGGTGAAGGCGCACCATTCTTCTTTATTTCCTCTATATGTAATGCTTTTTCTTGATATCTTTGTGTAACTTGATGTTGTAAAACAGTTTAGTGATAATAAATAACAAGAAAACTTAACTTTGTGTGTTGATCAGACCCATTGTCGTGAAACGAGTGTGTGTAACCCCACTACTTCGTTAAATCATTATGTCGGGATACAAATTTGCCCCAGCCAATCAACGCACAGTTGCTGAGCTGGAATAAATTACAAGAAGTTACGCCAGGAAAAAAACTTAAGCCCTGTTTTTTTCGGATGTGGGTCGCGGCCATCTTGTTCACGCAAGATGGCGGAAAAAACAGAATAAAATTAGCCTGTACGAGGCATAAGACCAAACTGCAGACAACCAATCAGCTTGCCCCGCCAGGAACCAACCAAACGCCTTCCTTACACAGTAGAAGTTACCTCACCTGCCTATATAATCGGGCGAGATTTTATGCATAAGCACACATCACCGACACGAAGCCAGAGACACGACCGACTGAAGAAGAGGAGCTGTCAACTTTGATTTATAGCTTACCTGGAGTGCATTGACCTGCAGCCTGTTTCACTAAGTCGAGTCAAAACCTGGCCGGTTTAAAAAATCTTAGAGGGTAAATATAATTTACTATAAACTGGTAGGAAAATAGGTACAGCGGGTCTATAATGTTGGTATTTGTTGTGTGTCATTTATAATACCTACACCTGTATATATTTAATATATTTTGGTTCACAATGAATGTATATGATTGATGAAGACGAAGACTAATAGGACTCATGCTTCAACCTATTGTCTCCTATAACTTCAATCTATTATCTCAGACCAACTGAAATATAACCAAAACAGTCCTTGTTAGGACTCAACTTATTGTCTCCTATAACGTCAATCTATTATCTCAGACCAACTGAAATATAACCAAAACAGTCCTTGTTAGGACTCAACCTATTGTCTCCTATAACTTCAATCTATTATCTCAGACCAACTGAAATATAACCAAAACAGTCCTTGTTAGGACTCAATCTACTGTCTCATATAACTCAATCTATTGTCTCACATACTTCAGTCTATTCAGATTACTCCCACCTGACATATAACCAAACAGTCCTCGTCTCATATACTCCTATCATAAGAACATAACAATATTGTTAGGATATATTATAGCACTTGTCAGAGGGGGCCTGGTATATTATAGGGGGAAGGAAATGGTTGTATCACACCTAGGTGTACATATTATGGGATGTATTCATGTATTGAATGTATTCATGTATTGAATTTATATTATTGGATGTATTCATGTATTGAATTTATATTATTGAATGAATCCATGTATTAGTTTATCAGAAAGAATGTTTTGCAAGTAGACACCTGTCTTGTCTCGCTATTGCTAAATCATACTGAGCCATGTTGTCATTCATCCTACATGCAGACACCTGAGACACGCTCATTTCACCCACACTAGAAATAGGTTGGCTTGAGGACAGAAATTAGCCCCTATTCTTACTTGTTACAGGTTTTATTCGTGTCATCAAAACTGAGATCGTGGGTCGTCAATCCAGCTGCCTGGAACTCCGCAGGAGCATAGAGATTGCACAGAATCTACATCTTTGGTCCCCCTCAGTCTTGGGTGGGCTAAAGGAACGATCCTCAGCCATTGTTGTGTGAACCAAACAAAGAAGAACAGACCTTAGATAGATGAGTACACATTAGTACCATTTCTGTCAGCATTGTGAGCAAAAGTTAGTGTCAGTGACGAGAAAGTGATTTAGCGTAGAAAGAGACAAGATTAACAGCATAGCTAATAAATGATATATATATATACTTAATTAACAGCACAGCTGATACATGTACTATAATTGAATAACAGCACAGCTGATATAATTTTTGTTCCTATAATTGGAAAACTTGTAATATATTTATATACATATAAATATTTGTAAATCATATATAAATTTACAAATCCATTACATTCCATTTTTCAACATTCACCCTCCAGCACAAGAGTAGATAGTGTATATACTAAATAAATAATAAGGAAATTGTATTTGAAGACTTATCAATTTTATCATTGTTAAGTAAAATCTGTTTCCTTGTCTTAATATCACAGTTGGTTACACAGCGGAGGTGGCGAGTTATGTCGGTCTCCTCTCTACTAATTTTTCGAGATCAGATCATTCACAGCCGTAACTAATTTGTGATACCAGTAGTTCTCTAAGACACTGGGACTTCACCACTTTCTGCAGAAATTCTATTTCTGTAATTGTCAGTACTATACTGATCCTAGAACCAATAAAAACCTCACGCCACACTGGGGGCTCGTTCCTGGGATATTTCTGTATATCTTGAGCCATACTTAGTCTATTCATCTATCTACACTCTATCTTGTGCCACCCATAGATAACAAAAGAAACTAATTTTTGAAAAAAAATCTATAATAGGATTTTTTATTGTTTTCTTAGGAGGAGTACCATTTAGTACTCAGTAAATAGTTGATGCTCACAAGGTTGCACGGAAATTTTTTTGCTGAATTAAATTAATTAAGTTTAATTACAATAATTTGGTTATAGTAAATTTACATACCCTCTCTAAGTAACGCCATGGCTGATCTAGTGAAGTTCAGGACTGCGATCCTGCAGGAGGGTAAGGAATTAAATATGACAGGTGAAGCTCTTATTCAGTATGTCACAACAGAAGTGGACAAACACATGGATAGAGAAGAAAGGAAATTGCAAGTAGAAGCTGAAAGAGAAGCCAAAAGACTGGATGCTGAGAGAGAAACCAAAAGATTAGAAGTTGAAGTCAAGAAATTGGAGGCTGAAAATGAGGCAAAGAAAATTGAAGCTGAGGAAAGGAAATTACAAGCAGAGAGAAACCATCAGTTGAGATTAAAAGAGCTTGAAATTCAGGCAAATACTGGCAATAATGGTGGTAGCTCACCTCACTCTGAGAGTAGCTCCAGCCAGAGCACCTCAAGTGGGGCCATGAATTTTCATCTGGACCCATTTGTTGAGAAAGAAGACGCCATTGAGTCGTACCTGGATAGATACGAAAGACTTGCCACTACCTATGGCTTAGTGAAAGAAAAGTGGAGTCTTAAACTATCTCAGGGATTGAGAGGTGTGGCCTACGATGTATATTTGAAGCTCTCAAGAGATGACCAGGAAGATTATGAAATCCTGAAGCAGGCACTGCTTGTGAGATATGAAAAGAACTCAGAATCATATAGAAAGAAATTCCGAACAGCTAAACTTCTTCCAGGAGAAAACTATCACCAATTCTCTGCTAGATTGGAAACCTATTTGGAAAAAATGGAGTAGTTTAGGAAAGTGTCAGGATCTGAAAGAAATGATAATGATGGAGCAAGTGAAAGAGTCCATGCCTCAAGAAATGAGGAAGTTTATCATGGAACAAGGAGCAGAGAGATTGGAAGATATTGTAACTGTTGCTGAGAGATATCAAGCAGCTCAGGCAGAATTATTAGGAAATAAGAAGAAGCAGGGTGAAAACTTCAAATCATCACAAAACTATACCAAATATGAACAAAAGGACCATACCACAAGGAACAAACAAAGATTTGACCAAAAGGACAAAAACCCTCTAAGATCGGATAAGACACCTTACCGGAAGGAAGGAAAGTGGTGTAAAACTTGTCTAATGAGTAACCACAATACTGCGGACTGCAGAAGGAAGAATCCTCCTCATCATGCTGCATGTCTTACAACAGGGAATCAGGGAAGGAAGGAAATGGCAGTAAGTCAGAAAGACTTCCATCATCCCCCTGTCTGTGAGGAAGTGACCGTGAATGGCACTCAAGTACTGTGTTTATATGACACAGGATTGGACTTTGATTCAGTTGTGTGCTCTTCTCTAGTGAGTCCTGACCAGATAACCACAGAAACAGTGGAAATCAGAGGACCGATCAAGGGAGCAAGAACCATGACACTACCCATAGCTCGAATCAACATAAGATCTCGCTATGTGGAAGGAGAAATCAAAGCAGCAGTGATGGACGACCCTATTTACCCTTTGATTTTGGGGTGTAGGTATGTTTTCCTTGGAGAACCTATAAAACCTGTAGTTATGGCAACAGTCCAGACCAGGGAAAGCTCCAGGAAAATGGAGGAGAATCCTATCAATACTCATCCAGAAGAGATGAAAAAGGCTCAAGCAGCAGACAGCACATTGAAGCCTTGTTTTGGCAAATTGCCTAAAGCACATAACCCTCCAGAGAAAGGAGACTTGTATATGAAGAATGGCCTACTATACAGAAAAGCTGGAACAGGACCTAAAGGGCATGGACAGCTTGTAGTGCCAAAATCTTACAGGGAGAAGGTTATGACGCTAGGACATGCTATACCCTTCAGTGGACATATGGGAATAGGGGCCACTGGACAAAGGATAGCCTGTCACTACTTTTGGCCAGGAATTACAGAGGACATAAAAAGATATGTAAGATCCTGTCCAGAATGCCAAAGAGTAGCTCCTAAGCATAGGACTGCACCAGCAACACTGGGAGAAATGCCTATTATGGGAACCCCTTTTGAACGTGTTGCAGTAGATATTGTTGGACCCCTCACTAGGACCAAGAAGAGAAATGCTTACATCTTAACCTTGGTTGATACTTGCTCTATGTGGGGAGAAGCAGTGGCCATGTCAGCTATAGATTCAAAGCACGTGGCAGAGGCCCTGTTGACAATATTTACCCGATTAGGTTTCCCGCATCAGATATTGACTGACAATGGGTCTCAGTTTAAGGGAAAGCTAACACAAGAAGTATTCAGGATATTTCAAGCCAGGCACTATCATTGTAGTCCCTACCATGCCCAAGGGAACGGTCAAGTAGAGCGGTTCAATGGTACGCTAATTTCAATCCTTAGAAAGCTGGCGAGTGAAAAACCTGATACTTGGGATACATACTTACCCGCTGCACTATTTGCATATAGGGAAGTACCCCACAATTCAACTGGATTGGCTCCAGCTACATTGTTGTTTGGAAGACCAATAAAAGGTCCACTGGAAGCATTGCTGCGGACATGGACTGATGAAAAGGCAGAGGAAACAGTGACTTCCTCATACCAGTACGTCAACGAGTTGACATCTCGATTGAAAGCAGGTTGGAAACTGGCCAATGATAACTTAAGACAGGCCAGGAGGAAGCATGCTGCGTACTACAACAAAAAAGCAAAGGATAGGGAACTGGAGGTGGGTGAAAAGGTGTTATTACTGTTGCCAAGCAGCAATAATAAATTGCAGATTGGATGGCAGGGACCCTATGTCATACTGGAGAAACTTTCCAGGACCAATTATAAGATTGACAAGAAAGGAAAGGAGAAGGTATATCATGTCAATCTTCTTAAAAAATACTATGACAAGGAATCATCAGAAGTTGCACATATCATGACCCTAGCCATTGCAACAGAAATGCACGGTGAACCACTTCACTCTATGGAGTATCCACTCACAACTACAGAGGATTATGTTCAAGTAAATATTAGTGAACATTTAACTCCAGAGCAGAAGAAGAGGGTTCAGAAAGTGTTGGAAACCCATGCTGATGTGCTCACAGATAAGCCAGGTCGTACGAATCTGTTAGAGTACGACATGAAGGTTACCGACCCTACCCCAGTATGCATGAGAACATACCCTATACCCTATGCGAAAGCCCAAGCACTAAGGGAGGAAGTTGATTATCTGTTGAAGGAGAAAATTATCTCGAAGTCAGACTCTCCCTATAGCTCAAGTGTGGTGCTATTGAGAAAACCGAGTGGTGAACACAGGTTATGTATTGACTACCGGAAGCTTAATGCGATCACAGAATCTCAGGTGGACCCATTACCTGACACCAACCAGCTGTTCTCTACACTGAGTAAGGCTAGGTATTTATCGAAGGTAGATCTAAGCAAGGGATACTACCAAATACCAGTGAAACCAGAAGTTAGGAAAATGCTGGCATTTAGTACATCAGACGGACACTACGAGTTTAATGTACTACCCTTTGGGCTGAAAAATGCTCCCAGTATCTTTTCAAGAATGATGAGGAAATTATTGGAACCTCTACAAAATCCCCATATCACTAACTTTATGGATGACATTCTTGTTGCTACAAACACATTTGAAGAGCATATAGTAGCGCTCTCCATGTTGTTTGACAGACTGAGAGCCACTGGATTGACTGCACGTCCAACCAAGTGCTATATCGGTTGTAAGGAGTTGGAATTCTTAGGTCACACTATTTCTACAGGTCATATGTCTCCTGACCCAAAGAATATAGAGAAGTTAAAGAAGGCACCCAGACCTCAAACGAAGAAAGATGTGAGATCATTCGTGTCATTATGTGGGTTCTATCAGAAGTACATACCCCACTTTAACTCTCTGTGTGCACCATTAACTAACTTAACGAAGAAAGGACAGCCTGACAAAATCCAATGGAATGCTGATTGTGAAAAAGCTTACACAGAGCTAAAAGCAAAACTCACCAGCAAACCAATCCTTACGCTACCCGATATCACACAGGAATTTGTATTAAGGACGGACGCTAGCAGTATAGGTATTGGTGCAACTCTCTTGCAGAAATCAAAAGCCCAGCCGGAGGAACTTTTACCAGTCGCCTACGCCAGTAGGAAGCTGAATGCAGCTGAGTTGAACTACTCGACCATAGAGAAAGAATGTTTGGCTCTAATTTGGTCCATCGACAAATTTTCACCTTACCTGTATGGGACACACTTCATTGTCCAAAGCGATCACCAGCCTTTAACATTCTTGGCTGCATCTAAAAAGTTAAATTCGAGATTGTTAAGGTGGAGTCTGCTTCTGGCGCCTTATTCCTTTACCGTGAATTACATTCCGGGAAGAGACAATGTAGGAGCTGATTTTTTAAGTCGACACCCTATTACTCTGGAAGGACAGACGCAAAATGATTAACTACAGCAGGTGTTTACACTTCAGCTATGACAGGTCACAGCTAGGAAAGGATGGGGCTATGTCGTGAAACGAGTGTGTGTAACCCCACTACTTTGTTAAATCATTATGTCGGGATACAAATTTGCCCCAGCCAATCAACGCACAGTTGCTGAGCTGGAATAAATTACAAGAAGTTACGCCAGGAAAAAAAACTTAAGCCCTGTATTTTTCGGATGTGGGTCGCGGCCATCTTGTTCACGCAAGATGGCGGAAAAAACAGAATAAAATTAGCCTGTACGAGGCATGAGACCAAACTGCAGACAACCAATCAGCTTTCCCCGCCAGGAACCAACCAAACGCCTTCCTTACACAGTAGAAGTTACCTCACCTGCCTATATAATCGGGCGAGATTTTATGCATAAGCACACATCACCGGCACGAAGCCAGAGACACGACCGACTGAAGAAGAGGAGCTGTCAACTTTGATTTATAGCTTACCTGGAGTGCATTGACCTGCAGCCTGCTTCACTAAGTCGAGTCAAAACCTGGCCGGTAAAAAAAAAATCTTAGAGTGTAAATATAATTTACTATAAACTGGTAGGAAAATAGGTACAGCAGGTCTATAATGTTGGTATTTGTTGTGTGTCATTTATAATACCTACACCTGTATATATTTAATATATTTTGGTTCACAATGAATGTATATGATTGATGAAGACGAAGACTAATAGGACTCATGCTTCAACCTATTGTCTCCTATAACTTCAATCTATTATCTCAGACCAACTGAAATATAACCAAAACTGTCCTTGTTAGGACTCAACCTATTGTCTCCTATAACTTCAATCTATTATCTCAGACCAACTGAAATATAACCAAAACAGTCCTTGTTAGGACTCAACCTATTGTCTCCTATAACTTCAATCTATTATCTCAGACCAACTGAAATATAACCAAAACAGTCCTTGTTAGGACTCAACCTATTGTCTCCTATAACTTCAATCTATTATCTCAGACCAACTGAAATATAACCAAAACAGTGATTGTTAGGACTCAATCTATTGTCTCATATAGCTCAATCTATTGTCTCACATACTTCAGTCTATTCAGATTACTCCCACCTGACATATAACCAAACAGTCCCCGTCTCATATACTCCTATCATAAGAACATAACAATATTGTTAGGATATATTATAGCACTTGTCATAGTGGTTAGTGCACTGGCTTCCTAGCGCAGTGGTCTATGGTTCGATCCCCAGATGAGGCGGAAAATTTTTAGGCCACAAACGGCTCCTGGGTCGACCCAGCCCCAAATGGGTACCAGAGCAACTCTGGGAAGGTTAAGGCGGCCGGCGTGATACCGACCACATCACCCCTCGTGTGCCGACGGTCAAGATAATATGGGCCTAACACCATATTCCCAATATGCCTCAATGGGCGTGTAACGGGCTCCTTTACCTTTTACCTTTGTCAGAGGGGGCCTGGTATATTATAGGGGGAAGGAAATGGTTGTATCACACCTAGGTGTACATATTATGGGATGTATTCATGTATTGAATGTATTCATGTATTGAATTTATATTATTGGATGTATTCATGTATTGAATTTATATTATTGAACGTATCCATGTATTAGTTTATCAGAAAGTATGTTTTGCAAGTAGACACCTGTCTTGTCTCGCTATTGCTAAATCATACTGAGCCATGTTGTCATTCATCCTACATGCAGACACCTGAGACACGCTCATTTCACCCACACTAGAAATAGGTGGGCTTGAGGACAGAAATTAGCCCCTATTTTTACTTGTACTTACTACTTACTTAGTCGTTCCCCTTCTACCGTGAGGTGTAGAGGTTTGGAAGAGAGAGCGCCAGACTATTCTATCGGCTGTCTTCCTCCTGGCCTGGTTCCATTCTAGTCCTCGGTCCTTCAAAGATTGTCTAATGTTGTCCTCCCAGCGGACTCTGGATCCTTGGCTCTTTGTTTCCCATGCTTGTCGTGGTAGCCGATCTTCTCCCATTCTGCAGACATGGCCAAACCATCTTAGTTGGGACTGTTCTACTTGGGTCTGCAGGGGGTGGGATTTTAGGCCTTGACGTATCGTCTGGTTGCGTACCATGTCTCTTCTTGTTACTTCAACCACCTTCCTCAGATACCTCATTTCTGAGGTTTGGATCTGGCTTTTGTGGGTTGTAGTCATTGCCCATGACTCGCATCCATATGTCAAGACTGGGACATAGGTGGAGCGGTATACAGCCATCTTCGTTTTCTTACCAACCTCTCTCTTGCTGAGGAATCCTCGATTTATGGCCTGAAAAAGTCTCCCAGCTGCTGCTTTTCGAGTGGCCAACTCTTCTTTGATGCCTCCCTTTCGGTCTATAATAGCTCCGAGGTATTTAAAGTGGTCGACCTGCTCCAGGACCTGTTCTCCCAGCTTAATCTGATGTCTTCTTTCTTCTCGTGATATCACCATGGATTTTGTTTTAGAGCTGCTTATGACCATCCCTCTCTTCTCCAGCTCTTCCTTCCAGACTTGCAGGTTGGATTGGAGATGTGCCTCTGATTTAGCAATCAGGGCAACATCATCAGCAAATGCCAGCTCTGAAATATAGACCTGTCTCATCTTCCAGTACCCCACTGAATACTTTCTTGTTCTCTCCTTACATGCCTTGATGACATCGTCCATAAGGAGTATGAAGAGGTAAGGTGATAGGATATCACCTTGTCTTACACCAGTGGTGGTCCTGAACTCTTCTGACTTATGGTTTGCTGTCCTCACATAATTTCTGCAAGACTTGTAGAAGCTCTGTATAGCATGAATCAGAGGTGCTGGAATATTCTTCCTTGCCAAACAGTCCCAAAGTTTGCTCCAGGGGACCCTGTCAAACGCCTTTTCCAGATCTATGAAACAAAGATGGATCTCACTCTTATACTCAAGGGCCTTTTCACTCAGCTGTCTGAGTGTGAAGATTAGGTCTTGAGTACTTCGGTTTGCTCGGAATCCACACTGGACCTCATCCAATTGTGGCTCAGCTAGGCGTCGGAGTCTCTGCTCTAGGATTCTAGAGTAGATTTTTCCAGGGACACTGAGAAGGGATATGCCTCTATGGTTTCCACACTGTCGATTGTCACCCTTTTTGAAAATTGGTGTTATGATGGCGATCTCCCAATCCTTTGGTATGGTCTTGTTGCACCATGCTGCCTGTAGGACCCTTAAGAGTAACAGGTCGCCTGATGCTCCCATGTACTTAACCATTTCTGGTGTTATACCATCATGCCCTGCTGCTTTGCCCATCTTGATTTTCTCCAGTGCTGCCTTCAGTTCTTCCATCTTTATGTCATCTTCATCACCATTGGTTTCCTCTTCTGTGCTAGTGGTTATCATTTCTGATGTTTGACCTTGCTCACCATCAAGGAGTTCTGAGAAATATTCTTTCCATCTTTCCATTACTTCCTTCGGGGCAGTAAGCAATTTGCCTTGCTTGTCCTTTATAAATTTGAGAGGGCATTGTTTTTCCTTCCTCATGTTCTTTAGGGTCTTATAGAACAATTTCTGGTTTTCTTGTGCATCTTTTTCTAGCTTTTCTCCAAATTCTTCCCAGGACTTCTGTTTTGCTGCTAGCACTTTGTTCTTTGCTTCTGTTCTGAGTGTCACATATTCTCTATATTTTTCCATTTGTCCTGTTGTGTTTTTAGCTCCTAAGTATTGTTTCCATGCCATTTTCTTCTCTCTTATTTTCTCTTTGACTTCCTCTGTCCACCAAGGTGTCCTCTTTCTCTGGTTCCCAAGTCGGACTTCACCACATGCTTCTGCAGCAGCTGTCTTTATGATATCCTTGAATTTAATCCAGAGGGTTTCCAAGTCATCAGGTTGTTCTTCTGTGTTGCTCACCGCTGCAGCAATAAGCCCCTGATATCTGGTCTTAATTTCTGGCTCTCTCAGCTTGTAGGTCCTAATGCTCATTTCTCCTGCTCGTTTACTTGGTTTCTTGCGTGATGTTGAGCAGTTCCTAGGCTGAGCAACTCTTTCAGTTGTTCGTTTGATTGTTAGCAGGTAGTGATCACTTCCAATCTCTGGCCCCCTCCAGACTCTTGCATCTCGGACATATTTGAATGAGCTTCTCCGAACAATGGCATAGTCGATCACTGACTTCTCATTCTTTGTTGGTTCACATCTAGTGTATGCATGTATGCGCTTATGGGGGAACTTTGTGTTTGTAATGATCAGATTCTGCTCACTGCAGAATCTAAGGAGTCGCTTTCCATTGTCATTGAGAGTATCTTCTCCATATCTTCCGATAACTCCACCCCATCTAGCATGGTCATTTCCAACTCTGGCATTAAAATCTCCGAGCATGATAACTTCATCTAGGCAGTCATCCACTGTCCTTTGAAGCAGCTCGAAGAATTCCTCCTTGACCTCTGCTCTCTCATCCTCATTTGGCCCATACACTATGACCAGGTTGACTATGGTTTCTCCTTCTTTTAGTTTCACAACCATAATGCGCTCTGAGACAAAGTTCCACCCCTTGATACTATCTTTTTGATTTTGGGCCACAATGCAACCCACACCCCCTTTAGCTCTTTCGGATATGGGTACACCACTGTAGAGCAGCGTGTTGCCATTGAGATCCATGACTCCTTGTCCTTTTTTCTTTGTTTCCGTAATAGCCAGGATTTCTAGTTTTGCTTTCCTCATCTCTTCCACCAGCTCCTCTTCCTTCCCATTTATACTTCTTGTGTTCCATGTTCCATAAGTCGTAGTCCGTAGTCCGTTCCAGTTCGTCGCCTTTAGAATCAGTCCGGTTTTCTCTCTTTTGTTACTCGTAATCATAGTTTAAGACAAACAGGTGACGAGAAAGTGATTTAGCGTAGAAAGAGACAAGATTAACAGCATAGCTAATAAATGATATATATATATATATACTTAATTAACAGCACAGCTGATACATGTACTATAATTGAATAACAGCACAGCTGATATAATTTTTGTTCCTATAATTGGAAAACTTGTAATATATTTACATATTTATATACATATAAATATTTGTAAATCATATGTAAATTTACAAATCCATTACATTCCATTTTTCAACATTCACCCTTCAGCACAAGAGTAGATAGTGTATATACTAAATAAATAATAAGGAAATTGTATTTGAAGACTTATCAATTTTATCATTGTTAAGTAAAATCTGTTTCCTTGTCTTAATATCACAGTTGGTTACACAGCGGAGGTGGCGAGTTATGTCGGTCTCCTCTCTACTAATTTTTCGAGATCAGATCATTCACAGCCGTAACTAATTTGTGATACCAGTAGTTCTCTCAGACACTGGGACTTCACCACTTTCTGCAGAAATTCTATTTCTGTAATTGTCAGTACTATACTGATCCTAGAACCAATAAAAACCTCACGCCACACCCATACCCATTTATCGTTAGTTTTTTCACGTTTGTGTGTCTTGCTGTCACATATCGTTGTGTGTGTGTAGAGTAACCTGTTCTTATTTTAGATAGGGAGGCAAAGACGGTCTTGTAACAAATTATAGTTGTACGGATAGGCTGGATGAGAGAAACCTACTCACTCCAGAGACATATTTTTCCCTCAACCTACCACCTGTGAAACCTATTTTCTATACATTCTCGTGTATCAGTCAACCTTTACTCTTTACCTAGACTGGGCCTAATAAACCAATTAACCTACCGTACGACAACGTTCGTGTGTCTTCAGCTTCCTAGTCCTGGTGTTCCTTATTAAAATGTAGAGATTTCTTGTGCTTTGTAAGTCTTATTTGGTTCTCCAATAAAAGTCCGGTTAACAAAAGGAATGAATTCTGAATCTAGTCTTCACTCTGGCGAGGTCTGATATTGTCTTGGCGAGCGTGAAATTCACAGTGAAATAAAACTGCGAAATGGTCAGACTATTTTCCCTCTCTTCCCACTCCTTCGTTTGTGATGGAGTTAAATACACGCTCCAATCATATTCAAACAGGTCGGGTGTGGTTCTTTCAAAATATTTCCGACATGGAAAGATTTTGCAAAGGTCACGTCTCCCATATATGGTAATATGCTGTCCGATGCCCTCGTGTACAAACTTACAGACAGATCGATAGACACATATGACAACATGCCCACATGTGTCACACAGACAGTAATGTTGGTGTATCAAGGATGACGGGGAAGCGCTTATGTCATTGAGTTCAGTCTCGTGCACGGGTTATCCTGTGTTTCGCCAGACAAACAAATCTGGTTCTATTCAGCACTCTTGCCCAACACAAGCTTGGATAAACCAGCACCGTCGCTTGAGAAGATGGTCAGACAGATTATGCGATAAAATATTGTCGCTGACCGTCTAATAACCTGGCGTAACTTAACACGTCTTCCTGAAGCGTGAATGCGACACAATAAGATGAGAATTACTCCCGTAGCAAATAGTGCCATAGGGGAGTGGCGTGTTAGAGACTTTCCACATGCTATGTACATCATAAAGAGTAAAATGTATAAAAGGAAAAAATGAAATGCCAAATAAAAGCGATCGGAGAGAAAAATGCAGAAAAATGATACTGCCGTAGCGCTGGATGTGTGAGAGATCACACAAAAGAACAGGGACGGACATTTCGTCACAACTGATCATACGCACTTTTAAATTATTAAATACCTATGACATGTATCAATACAAGACGAAACAAAGATTGACTCGTCAATCTTAATATTAACTATAAATAATACCTATATTTGGATGTCGCGGCATTTCCAAATTTGTATATATTTGTGCTACAACTTTCGAAGAACCCCAAATGATGGACTGCTGAACCCTACCGCTTTGCGGAACATTGGTTGAGAAACACGTTAGTAGAGAATTGAGTCTGTGTAAAGTAAGGTAAATAAGAGATATCATTACTTCTGATATTTTTCTGTGGTTTTCCAGCGCTCTCAGGTCCATCACCGGAATG
Source organism: Oreohelix idahoensis (assembly GCA_024509875.1). NCBI lineage: Eukaryota > Metazoa > Mollusca > Gastropoda > Stylommatophora > Oreohelicidae > Oreohelix > Oreohelix idahoensis. The sequence goes on along the minus strand of JAMPIV010009535.1, from coordinate 321,494 downwards.
AAAAAGCTATTCCTGTGTGGAATCATCATGTAATAAATATTTGTGTTTTTAAACGCACCAATCATCACTACCCTTCAGATGCCGATAGAGCATATGCCTTCAACAAACTTATACCAAATCTTCCTGTGCTGTGCCATCAGCCCAAGGTCTTTCCTTGTCTTCTTCATGTCTGTCACCAGCTATCTTCTACCTCTCCTTCTTTTACCCTGGTTATTCGAGAGTAAGGATTGCCATGTCAAGGTGTCAACAGGTTTCCTCAGTGTGTGTATCCTGTCCATCTCCAGTGTCTTCTTCTCGTCTCTTGTTCGACTGATTCTTGTCATCAGTTCCATATTATTGTTCTTGTCATCAGTTCCACATTATTGTTCTTGTCATCAGTTCCATATTATTGATCTTGTCATCAGTTCCATATTATTGTTCTTGTCATCAGTTCCATATTATTGATCTTGTCATCAGTTCCATATTATTGTTCTTGTCATCAGTTCCATATTATTGATCTTGTCATCAGCTCCATATTATTGTTCTTGTCATCAGTTCCATATTATTGATCTTGTCATCAGTTCCATATTATTGTTCTTGTCATCAGTTCCATATTATTGATCTTGTCATCAGTTCCATATTATTGATCTTGTCATCAGTTCCATATTATTGTTCTTGTCATCAGTTCCATATTATTGATCTTGTCATCAGTTCCATATTATTGTTCTTGTCATCAGTTCCATATTATTTGATCTTGTCATCAGTTCCATATTATTATTCTTGTCATCAGTTCCATATTATTGATCTTATCATCAGTTCCATATTATTGTTCTTGTCATCAGTTCCATATTATTGATCTTGTCATCAGTTCCATATTATTGTTCTTGTCATCAGTTCCATATTATTGATCTTGTCATCAGTTCCATTCTATTGTTCTTGTCATCAGTTCCATATTATTGTTCTTGTCATCAGTTCCATATTATTGTTCTTGTCATCAGTTCCATATTATTGATCTTGTCATCAGTTCCATATTATTGATCTTGTCATCAGTTCCATATTATTGATCTTGTCATCAGTTCCATATTATTGATCTTGTCATCAGTTCCATATTATTGATCTTGTCATCAGTTCCATATTATTGATCTTGTCATCGGTTCCATATTATTGATCTTGTCATCAGTTCCATATTATTGATCTTGTCATACAATTTCAATCCTTCTATTCTACGCAAGAACCCATTTATGAAAGTCTGCAGCTTGTTGGTTGTTGCTCGTTTAGTTCTCCGTGTTTCGGAACCATACGATAGAAGTGACTTTACACTTGCTTTCAAGATTCTGCAACGCACCAATACACACGCGCATTTTTCGCCCGAGTGCCCCGAATAGAATGACTAACTGCCGACTACAAAATTTATGAAGCACAAGGGACGTAACCGGATTTTCAAACAGAGGGCAACCGGGTATCGATTCCCAAGAACAATTGGATCAACCAATCAAAATCTAATATGGGATCCACCTGAGCCATCATTGTTTCGTTCACAGTTTTCATCTCCTCCTAGTTAGATACTCGTTACATTTGGGAATGCGTTTCCCCTGACTCTTGAGAAAGAAATCGTTTCAGCGACTTAAAAGGAAATTAATCGACTGCATGTCGATTCCATTCGTTTTAGTCAGCGCTCTTCACCTTCAGACTTATTGTAGGCTATATCTTTCCCTATGTTCCAATGTCACGCCTACCATGACAATTTATTTTAATATTTTTCTTACAAATGATCTTCACAGTTTTTTTTTAATTATTAAAAAAAATATGTTTAAGTTCATTTTCGGTTCAGTTGACCTACACAGTGTGAAAAGTATGTAATGCTAGGTAATTAGAGTTACTCTAATGTGATTTCGATTTACGCGATATTAAATTACGCGAATTCGGCTTAATCCAAAGCTGAGGGAAATGCGAAAAGGAACGTTACTCCTAAGATAACTCTCTCCAACGAAGGTGACACCGTCATAATTTGAAGATTGTATTTTATGTTCAATCAATACCCTTTAGCTACCCAAGAAGCATAGGCCTTCAACAAACACTTGCCAAGTCTTCTTGTCCTGTGCCATCCGCTCAAGTTCTTTCCATGTTTTCCTTATCATTTTCACCTCTGTTTCCAGTTCTCTTCTCCATGTGTTTTTTTTGGTCTATCTCTGCCTCTCTTTCCCTGTGGATTCCAGAACAAGGACTGCCTTGTAATGCTATCAACAGGTTTCCTCAATGTGTGTCCTATCCATCGCCAGCGTCTTCTTCTCAACACTTGTTCCACTGGCACTTGTCTGGTTCTTGTCATCAATTCCACATTTGTTGACTTTGTCATACCATTTCAGTCCTTCGAATAGAAATAGTTTATAAAACTCTGTAGCTTTTTGGTTGTTGTTTTTGTTGTTCTCCATGTCTCAGAGCCATACAATAGGACTGACTTGACATCTGAGTTGAAGATTCTAATTTTCGTGTTGGACTTGATTTCTCTTGATCTCCGTATGTTTCCTAATGCAATGAAAGCTCCTCTTGCTTTTTGTATTCTTATTTTGATATCACGGTCAATCCCCCACAACTTTGTCTATATTACTGCCAAGATATATGTACGATTCTACATCTTTTAGTGGTGTTTCTTCAAGTATTTTATGTTACTTATGTAATGTTATGATGTATGTATATAAGCATTACCTCGTCATCTACACAAGCACAGACATGTTTCAGAGAGCACTCAGTAAAAGCATGTTCAGTTCGTAGCCATGTTTATTTACAGAATATCGTACATGTCAAGATTCGCATTATATTACAATGTGTGGTTCGTACTTTAATGTATTCATATTACATCCCCCCCCCCCCTTTTTTGAAAAAAAAAATGTGTGCAAACATTTCCAACGAAATGTTTCATGTGAGAAAGGATAAGTATGTGTAATGCTCAGTGTGAGTATATATGTCACTGTCTGTATCGGCTGGGAGGTGTCACTGTACGGCCAGAACGAGTGGTGTAAAGTGCTGGTGGTTCTGCGGAAGTCCCTTGTTTAGCTTGAGTTGGTTGTGATTTCGGCCTTGACGCTTGTTGGTTTTGTGGGGCACCAAGGTCTGGAGTTACTGCATTGTCTGTTGAAAGCATGGGAATTCTCTGTTCTGTTGTATTCTGTGGGATTTCTCTTATGTCCACTCTGTTTCGCCTCAGGAGGTTGCTGCTGCTGTCTGGTCTTAAAGTATAGCTCCTGGGTTCAGGGTTTCTGGAAATGATTGTTGCTTTTGACCATGTGTCATTGTTGTGGTTGTAGGTAGTCACATGCTGACCAGGATATAATGGTGGTAAGTCTTTAGCACATTTGTCATAGTTGAATTTCTGAACTTGCTGACGATGCTGAAGTTGATCATATGTGCTGTCTCTATGTTGTGGACGGAAGTGGACCTTAGATGGTAGGAGGTCTTTAATTCTTCTATCAAACATAAGTTCTGCTGGACTGTCGATCTTACTGTCTACCGGTGTTGTTCTCCATCTCAAGAGTGCTAGGTGTACATCCTCTGTTCTTGTTTTCTTCATGATTGACTTGATAGTTTGTATCTGTCTCTCAATGAAACCATTAGATTTCATTAAAGTACGAACCACACATTGTAATATAATGCGAATCTTGACATGTACGATATTCTGTAAATAAACATGGCTACGAACTGAACATGCTTTTACTGAGTGCTCTCTGAAACATGCGTGTGCTTGTGTAGATGACGAGGTAATGCTTATATACATACATCATAACATTACAATGTGTGGTTCGTACTTTAATGTATTCATATTACAACTTATATTATATGATCAGTTTTCTATGTGCGCTTTATTAACAATTTTATTAATTTTGATCTTAATCTTCTTTACAGAAGAATCCCATTATTGCAACCTACTGAATTTCTCTGGATAAATGTAGCTTAATTTATGCGAATCTCGAATTACGCGCGCGCCTCAGGAGCATATTTGAAATAAATAGTTACTCTATCAAGCACCGGCCGGCGTGATGCTGACCACATCACTCCTAGTGTGCCGATGGTCAAGAAAATATGGGCCTAACACCATATTCACGATATGCCTCAATGGGCGTGTAACGGGATCCTCTATCAAGATATATTTGAAATAAATAGTCACTCCAATGAGACATATGAAATTATCAGTTACATAAGAAGACACTTCTATACAAAGCGATTCAACAGGAGGCAATCTGATCATCAAAAGTTGTCACCCCGTAGATCAAGTGTCTCGGCCCTTAATCTCCTTTACACTCTAAGGGGGGCGGGCCCACTTAGGTCAGGACTCCCAAGTGTCAGCCTCCTGTTGTCTAGTGCAGAGAATTGAACCCACCTTGGTTGCAGCTTTCAAATTCACTCATATTTTCTGCCAGCTGGAGACACTTGTGAAAGTAACCCCTATGTAGAAATAAATAGTTACTCTAAAAGGACATATTTGAAATGAGTAGTTGAAGAAGAAGAACAAGAAGAACAAGAACAAGAGGAATAAGAAGTACTAGAAGAAGAAAGTGACTGCATTGTTTAAAACATAAAACTATTGTCAATGAATCTAGACCGATAGCACGGCAAGCAACCTTGCAACCACCGGAGCTACTATCTACGTGTTTAAAAAAAAATATGTTAATATGTTTTTATTGACACAATTCATAACTGAAGCGAAGAGTTGAACCCGTCACTGGAAATGAGTGTATCTAATTCATTTAGTATTCGCAGTCACAGTATAGGGATATTCAAGTTATTTGTTTTAAAACACGTCCCAGAAATTTTTTCTACCCAGATTTATTGGCATTTTTTTTTAATATAAATTTTTGCCTCATTTTGGCGTGGCGCGTCCCGTTCAACCTAGTCGGTGTAGCGAGATTTGTTAACACTTGCTTGGTTGTAGCGCGACACACGCCCACGCGACATCCACACACACACACAGCGCAGTAATAACACTCGGTGAATCTTGCTTTGAAGTTTGTAGACAGCGGAAATGTGAATTACGTTTAGATGGAACGGTATTGCAAGAATGAGGAAATAGCTATATAGGAATGTATGGCGGACTTTAAAAGTATGCATTTACTGAAAATTAAATTATTAACTACCGGAGAACGCCCGGTTGGAATAATATTAAATAAATATAACTCAACAAAGGAGATAGACTAGGAATTATATCCAAAAGGATATTATTCAAATATAAATAGTTTTAAAGATAATTAATATTTTTCACCTTCATCACATCGGCTAAAAGTTAGCTAATAATCTTTAAAAATTTATTACACTAACAAGCCTCAACGCATTTGGATAAAACTTATATGGAATGAAAGCCTCATATGGGGAAAAGGGAATGATACATAAGAAGGACGGAAGAATATAAGTGTGTAGTGAACAGAAGAGAAAAACAAGTACAGGAAAAACACAGATTGCTTCAAATCGCCTCAAATCAGGAGATGAAACTAAAATCTTTTGGGGAATTTGGGAGGTGCTTTCTCGTACGGGCAAGAGACTGAAATATAAGGACAGAGGGGCGCGTTGAAAATCGCACACACCAAATCCAGAAGCCAGAGTGAGAAACTGGAAGACAGCATCTGCAAGAAAAGTTCTATTTTCACGCTGCATGCAGGGCAGATTAAATTAAGCCAATACAGTCTCACCGTGAGCTTATTAATCCTAAGAGGGTATGTAAGTTTATTAAAAATATATGTATTACTAATATCATTTTATTTCAGATTTTATTTCTGATTGATTGTAGCAGATATAATAAAAAAGGGAATGACGCCAACCAGAGATAACCTTCACCGGCATTGTCAGGAAGCATAACCATTAATTGGTTAACCACATATATCATGGCTAGTTCTTGCCTGGAAGCTTACGACATACCAGCAAGTACATAAGTGACTGGACATCCATAAGTGGAAGGCAAAGGTTATATCGTACCCATGTATCATAACATGTGATTTATTCATGTATATTGTTAATTCTGCACAGTATACATTATCTTATCATGCTATCTCTGTAACATACTACCATGATTTATTCATTTATATACAAACACTGAAGACATGGTCGCATCATGAACAGCAGTGGGTGGTGAGATTGTTGGAACAAAATGGCCACCTATTACCTTTTGTTCCAGGTTTTTATGATCAATGTTTATGATCATTCCTGATCGAGAAACTAAAGACTTGAAGAAGTTGATCCAGCTCACTGAAGCCTAGAGGTCAACCACTCTTCAACACCTTAGTCCCCCGTAGTTATAGGGCGGGCTGAAGGAAAGTCTTCCGTACTCCAGTGTGTCGGAGGAACCTCGGAGCAGACGTGGCTAATAACATAAGTTGAGTTTATGTGTATCCATCCAACAAATCCTGTGAGCAGTTTCTAAAACGACTGTTTAATGATGACAACTAGATGGCAAGAGATAATGTGACAAACTTGTTTTATAAGTTCAGTGGAAGATAAATGCAAGACTTTTTAGCTTGTTTATTTGATTTGTAACTGCAAATAATCATACATTTTATCATCTTACAACAACCATTTCTCATTACAAGAATATATAGATGTACATAATAAATTGGATAATTGTACTCATTTGACTTGTTAAATTTTTAACTGTTAAAATTTTGAGTTACCTTTTCAAATTTAATTATATTATCACATAGGGTTACGATAGCGAAAGTAGCAACTTATACTTCTGAAGCCTAAATCTATTGTCCAGCTCAGAGTATTCACAGCTGTAACTCACTTGTGATACCAGTGTACTTCTCGGGCACTGGAACTTCATACTTTCTGGAGAGAGATTCTACTTCTGCTCTACCACTATTATCATAATAGGAAAACCTTTCGCTACAGTCGGTTATATTAGGACGCAAGTCCAAATATAAAAGATCCTTATGTCTGAGATTATCCTGCATGGCGATGGCTTTGTGAATGTAATTGTGTCTGTTTGCTTGGATTGGATTTTTACTGATAGCATTCCTCGAACAGCGTTAGCAGACATACCAAGTCAACTATATAACAAAATAGGTCATGTTAGTGAGCAATAGTTAGGCACAATGAAGATAGGTATGTAACTGAAAATGAAAGAAGATCTTATGAACATCTACAAAATAAAATTTAAAAAAAAAACGGACTTACAACTTGTAAGGAATGTTCTCAATCATCAAATGTAGCAAACATATTCCAAGCTAGGGGAAAACATTTTTTATTGTCTTGCTATATTGTTGTTGTGTTATCGCCTAGCTGACTTGCATCTTTTTTCTTCGTTTTTAATTAATTTTATATTCCAGATTACATAGTGGAACTTTAATGTATTAATTCTGTTATTGCAGGCAGTTGTGATTGCCCCAAGAATGTTTATTCCCGACTATCGATTACAACAAAGCCTGCCATAATATTCTTGAATTACAAGACAATGATGAGAAATAAGTCTAATGGCCACATAAAAGGGAGACATTAATATTTTACAGCAGTCATTCATATTGACAGCGTACTGTAAAACCTTGCTTTACATTGATTACCGTGACAGTTAAAAATGCATTTATGTTCCCTGTCAGCTTAAAAATGGGTTGACTGTCTTTCACCTGATATTCGAATTAGTTATTATTCATGACAGTCGCTCGTAAACTATGACCATTAAAGTGTGCATGTACCCGTGGTGATTATGCAAATGTGCCTGTTCGTTGATGAGAAATGACTTCTGCTCCGGGAGATTATGTTTGACTAACTTTGCGTGGGTCAGGAATTTACTGAAGTAAAACTAGATGTCAAGTCTGTGACGTAGCAGTAGAAAAATACGTCGAATCTTCTCGGTTAAGAGGGAAAATTTCAAACTTTGTGGACTACTATCCATGTCTGGACACATGCATGCGCACACACTCATTAACAGTACAGCCTGGATAAGCGGCTGGCGGTTGGTCTATCAAAAATTCTTCGGCGTACCCCAAATTCTGCTTAACAGGAGTTTCTACCAAAGAAGACTCCTGGCCAGGACTTGCAAAATTGCTTCGACTTAACCGAAATTCGGCTTAAGCGAGTTCCGCTCATCCAGACTGCACTATATATATATATGTATATGTACAGTTACGGGGTTCGAAACCTAGTAGCGTTACGCTCCAGTTTAACCAACTATAACCGGAATATCTGATTTTACTCGTGAGGTAGAGAAGGCAAAGGCAGCGAGATGAAAAACTGTTCCCCCCCCCCCCCCCCTCATCAAAAAGCTTGACCTAGTATGGCGAAGTTTTTAACACTTTCCCAAAGCAGTTTCCAGTATGAGACCACCTTCACATATTCCTGAGTTAAATGTCAAAGTATGCTCCAAGATTCTGGGAGCCGTGGTACAGGGCGCTTGAATTGTGCACGCAAACGGCTCTCTGCCTCAGCAACTGAGAGCAACTCTGGGAAGGCTAAGGCGTGATGCTGACCACATCACCTCTAGTGTGCCAATGCTCAAGAAAATATGAGCCCAACACCATATTCCCAATATGCCTCAATGGACGTGTAACGGAATCCTTTATCTCCTTTACCATGTCCCAGATTCTAGGGATAGAATTGAAAAGAATAAACAAGACATGACATTTGACAGGAGGGCCAGACACAAAATTGTTTAAAGCCTATGCTCCTTTGAGAGCTGATGAGAATGGATTATGATTAAGTAATTAATTAAATTTTTTTATACTCATATGCCATATATTGATTATAGTTACTAAGCTCATTATATAAGTATTAAATGTGTGCATGGGGACTCCTTACATTGTAGTTAATGTCACTGCCTTCATGAAGAATTCTACCTTTCATGTTTTTATGAACATATTCATCAGATTAAAGAACTTAAAGTTGACTCCACAATGCCACATCAGTTTCCAGAGCGACTCCCTGCCTACACTGTCAAGTGTCTTTTCATAGTCCACAAACCGGATGTCAAGTTCCACTCTAAGCTTTGTTCAATTACTCATATTATTTAGCAGTGTGGCTATTACTTTCCATGATCTGTTGTGTAGACGTTGTCTGTTTATGGCACTTGATAATCTCTCAGAGATGATCTAGTTTAATATTTTCCCCAGCACTGATGGTAACATTAGGTAAAGGTAGTCTTATAGCAGAAACTGCCGTAGGGGAGATGTGTTTGAGACTTTACTATACTACGTCCATCTTCGAGAGGTGGGGTGACTAAATTCCTTCCTCGCTGTCTTTGCCAAACTCAAGACCAGTCAGGTACCCATTTACCTGGGTAGGTTGGAGTGTGACCCCACCGAGTTTTGAACCCGGTACGTTTGCGAGATTCCAGCGCCCTAACCGTTCTGCCTATTGGACGCTCTGATGATAACATTAATCCTCTGTAATGTGTGCTCCCTTGCAGATCTCCCTTATTCGGCAACTTGACCAGATGTCTTTCATTCCAATCTACTTGTATTTCTTCTCTCTGCCATACTTTACCAAGATATTTGTACAGTATTCTTGTACATGTGTCAATTTGTTTTCAATACCAGCGTCTCTTCAATCTCTTCGAGCTTTTTGATTTTCTTTGTTTCTTCCTTATCAGGTTTTTAACAGTTAACTTCTAACTGCTTTTTCTGCTGATTGAGGGATCTTGTGGAACTGGTCTATTTAAAATGTCAGTCCCTCTCTTCATTTGCTTTGTACTGTTGCTAAGCACTTTTAAAAGGTTTATTCCATATAATAAAATGTAACAGAACGAACTGAATACATATAAATTCAGGCTTCACTCACTGTCATTACACGTCCGCCATCGTCTGTCATTGGTCTTGTCATTCATACCGACCATATTTCCGTTGTCGGACTTTTCTAATATAAAACCGTAGTTATAAAATTTCTGCGAGTGCTTTAACTTTGAATCCCACGGATACCTGAGAGACCAACATGCCTCAGAATTACATAAATCCTGGATAATATGAAATCTGCACACAACTAAAATGGACACCTTGTCCTTCTACAGACCCGACCAACGTCCGCGATCTAACTGACGTCACACTTTCTGTTATGAGTAAAATTCATAACATGTCTGTCGATATCAAATACGGCTCGACTATTTACAATATTTGTTGATGACCGGTATCCTGGGTTACAGGAAGTACGTCATTGCCTTTTGGGCCGAGTTGCAAAAGTCTACGGTTGCTGTTTGCAGAAGTGAGAGATCCTGGTGGAACAGATTTGCTGTGTGTTTTTCAAGGCGGGCGGACGCATGTGTTCTAGGCACCTGAGTATTATAATATTTCATGGTCATATTCCTATGTATTCCATCCCTGGATCATCCATACACATCCGTGCGATGATGCCAGTTGTTTTGTAAGAAAGGAATTATGCTTTATCTGCAGAACGTGAGTGTTTGAACTATATTAAAATGAATGAAAATGTCCTCGACATTGTTCCAGTTGCAGACTGTACAGCGACACTAAGGACTGTCTAGTTGACGCCTTAATCTATCATTCATATCAAGAGTATATCTATGGAGCTACGTTGTGTCTAATAAATTATGATTGAAGTTCGTCCATACTGCCTTGGTGCTGATATGAAGATTTGAAGTTGTTTCACTGTGTGCGTGGTCTGCTAGTCTTAACCTGGGTGTTCTTGGCCAGAGCTACACGTCGTGTGCTCCAACTATTATTATTATTATTATAAAGGGACCCGCAACACTTTTCCTCTGACGTCATCCTTAAAAACGCATTTTACTTCTTCTATAAAGTCTGCGCAACGATAATGGAAGGAACCCTCTATCGGGAAAACCTGAAGTCTTCAACAATGATTTATAGAGGTCCTTTCATATTGCCTTTTGCAACTCAAGCTTTCAAGTTAATAACATAGCTTTGTGTCCAAAGTTACAACTTCCGGCGTGATACTACAGTATCGGCCGGAAGACGGAATGTTAAAGTGATATGTCAGAACAGTAACTGAGTCCAGGCACTACATACACAGGTGAGATGGCTAACTATCGTCTGCGTATGCCATGTTCTGTCAGGAACTCCTTGAAGTTAGTCGTTTCCTTAACCAAAAATTAGGTTAATGATGCTTTGAGTCAAATATTGCTGAGGGAGACTGAACACCTATGGGTTTGCCCGGAGTGCAATGGCGTCGATTCTGATTTAAAAAATAACAACAACTATAACAAAATGAGTGAGCGTCTGATGATTCTGAGATGTGCACAGGGACGCACAGACAGTATTCAGGCTAGAGGATAGTAGACCCCCCCTACTTCTGTGGGTCCTCGGGTACTGCCTGATTTCCCGACCGCTCAGTCCGCCCCTGGATGTGCTCCTTTTTCGTCAAACAATAAAGTCGAGGTCATAGTTCAAACAATAAAGTCGAGGTCATAGTTCATACAATAAAGTCGAGGTCATAGTTAAGTGACCGTCGTACATAAGGCCGCTGAGAAATACACTAGACCGAAAGACCATAGAAGAGGAAGCTGACAAAAAATAAAAGAACGCAGAGAAAATACAGGGGACAGCAAACTGAGCCATAGTCAGAATGTAGATAGACGCGCCAGAAGATAGGCACTAGAGATGGCTAATTTGTGTAAGTGTGTGTAAACAATGCTTCGAAACAGCGTTGAGTCCGAAAGATTCGAAACACAGCCTGCTTGTTATTTCGAAACAGTTTCAGTTCCTGTTTGCCTCGCTGTTTTGCAGAGACTCACTGTCTCACCTTCCGTGGGCCTTTGTAAAATTTGAGTCAACTGTCTGGAACATTAGTATGGAATATCAAACATGTCATATTTTTCAGGGATGTGTTATGATGACTTGATTTTACAAGTGATATTATTTTTGCTGAGAAGTTATAGACACTGGAAATTGTGTCAGTGCTGCAGTTGTCAATGTTTTAGGCACTATGCTAAAGTTGAAAGTGTCCGTGTGTTCGTATAAATGTAATGGACACTTTATTAGCTCTGCTGATATCTGTGTACTCGGTGTGGATTTGAATCATTGTCTTCCAAAACTAGCTTACTCTAGTTTGATATCATGTGTTATTATTACTGTTGTTTTTTATTATTTTCACATATACTGCACAGCTATCATCATATCTCCGTTTTATTTCATCATAATGAAGACTTGTGTAAAAATATTGAAGTGTGGTCACACGAAACGCCATAGATTTTCACACACGCCAGTAGCGCGCAAGAAAAAAAAACAGAGGAGATTGTCTCACACAGTTCATGTATAGTAATGTATACTGTCTATTAGAGACTTCTTTCTCCCCGATACGGGCAAAAGTGCTGTTGTGCCGTTGTGTCGAAACAGTGTGTCGACACAGTTTAAATCACTGAGCCGAATGTCTCGAAACAGCGGAGTGTGTCGATTTGCCCACCTCTAATAGGCACAATTAAATATAAGAACAGAAAGCCAGAAAGTAAAATGGGATAGACATACAGTAGACAGAAATACAGACAGCTGAGAACAAGACAGTCAGGGGCATGCATGGTGGAATATCTGGAGTCATCCTTATATGACCACCAGCTATGCACAGTGCTATAGTATTAGATTCGGATGTGAACCTCTGTCTGTGTGGTTAATTACACCTTCATTAACCCTTGAAATCGTCCACACACTTCTATGGATTACCCCTGTGGTGAAACTTGTTGAGAACTCAGCATTGCGCACTAAGTTTTGAGTAGTCACTTGAGACAGACATACTTCTTGCATCATTTAAAAATAATGCTTTCTCTCCTCCTGCGTTCATCCCAAGGTGTGCAAGTATAGGTAATTCTTTTTTGCAGTCTGTAGAGATAACTTCTGAGCGATAATGAAGAAGAACAACTAAAGAAATATCATCATCATTTCCTTTTTCACCCCTATGAAGCATGGAACGAGCCCATAACAATAAGAAACCAAATGCTTGAACGGACAGACACATTTACATACCTAGGATACATAGTAACACCAGGTGGCGTAACTAGAAAAGACATCAACAACAGAGTGAATAAAGCGAGGATAGCCTTTGCTAGTCTAAACAACATCTAGAAGTCCTCTCAGAGCTGTGTACTGTATGTGCTTCTCTATGGTGCGGAATGCTGGAGAGTAACAAAAAAAAAAAAAAAAAAGGAAATCTCGGAAAATGTCCTCTTTCCGCACAATCTGCCTAAGGAAATTTCTCCGAATACCATCACCAACCAAGAAGTGCTTACTCGGAGCCACCAAGAGGACATGCACACCTTCAGAGCTGACAGACGCTGGAGTTGGATTAGCCACGTCCTCAGAAGAGACCCTGATGCCATCACAAGAACAGCTATGCTATGGACCCTTGAAGGAAAGCGAAAGAGAGGCCGACCAAAAAAAAAACTTGGCAGAAGAGAACTGTGGAGGCTGAGATGCAAAGAATGAACTAGAGCTGGGGCTCTGCACGAAGAATGGCCGCCGACTGAGAAAAATGGAAGCAGTTTGTTGCTGCCCTACAAGACGCCACCAGGCGTGATGGCCACTGACTGCTTTAACAGTCGGCGGCTAAAGATCAAAGATGGATAAGAGAAGCATGGAACCACCATTGACTCTTTTTGTAGGAAACCTGCACCAAAACATCATTGTGTAACAATATTTATGTATAATGAAGTTGTCAGCAACATACACAACCTCACATTAGTTGCCTCATATAACACGCCTGATGGAAGCAGTTGTCCTGTCCTTTCTTTGACTCTTGTATATATATATATATATATATATATATATATATATATATATATATATATATATAAGACAAGTTGCTTTCTTTACTGATGCACAGTCAGTAATTGCAACGTTGAAAAGCCAAAATAATACAGACCTGGATGACCTCAGAATAGTGCTCCACAAACTTTGTCAACGATTCAAAAGTGTTGTGATCCAATGGATCCCATCTCAATGTAACATCACCGGCAATGAAGAGGCTGACAGAATGGCAAAAGAAGGTTCACATCTACCTCAGCCTGATGCAAGCATAACGTTCGAGGAGACAAAGAGTTTTATCAGAATCAGATACAGAAACAAATGGAATGTAGAGCAGCCAGGTCACACACAGAATGATGATTACTACCAGCTCAACAGAAGAGAACAAGTGGTAATCTTCAGACTCCGCACTGGCCACAACAGATTGAGATACCACCTACTCAACAAGCTAAAGATAGGAACTACCGATCAGTGTAACTGTGGCACTGACAAAATGACTGCTGAACATCTGCTTCAAAGTTGCCCCTTATATGCGATGCAGAGAAAACGCATATGGCCGACGCCAGTTCCTTTCGTGGAAAAGTTCTACGGGGATTCAAATAGCCTCAAACTGACTATTGCTTTCTTTGAGAACATTCAAGTGGACGTCTGAGAGTGTACGAAGATGAAGAAGAATATATATATATATATATATATATATATATATATATATATATATATATATATATATATATATATATATATATATATATATATATATATATATATATATATATATATATATATATATATGAAGAGAAGTATTTTTAACTGTAATAAAAGCATTACAGATTTCGAAGAGTAACTAGTTGTTTGTACATTCGTTTACACAGCATCACCACCATCTGCACTCTCGTACGACTTCGTTTGGTAATCTAAGGAAAAGGATGATAACTGTAATTAAGTGCGGTTTAACAACAGAAGAATCTCACCTTCGCAGATAAACGTCTCCAGTTGCTGTCACCAGAGTGAAAATATCCGATGTTTCGCATGCTGCTTCTCTATAAATCTTGTCAATAGTCACCATTAGTGGCCAAATTAGCTGGCTTATTCTACGGCTATCATTAAACGGGCAACATATTCGTTCAGCCTATTTTTTTTTCTTCTTTTAAGGAGGGAGGTAGAGTCAGTTTTCATAGAACAGTTACACGGAATTATTTTGTTACACTTCTAAATAAGTCTGGTGGTAGTATGGGAGACGAAATGCCATATTTTATAAATGTATAATAAATTACATTTGTCGGAAGACATATGCAGGGAGAAAAAGCCGGAAACATCTCACAAAACTGAGTGATAAAATTGTAGCACAGAAAGCATGTGCCACAACAAAAATAATTGAGTGGGCACGGCTTTGCTGTCAGGATTGTTATACCACTTTATAGACGTAAATCTGACATACTATTTATAGAACAGATTGTTGATCAGAATCGACATGATTGCACTCCAGGCAAACCCATAGGTGCTCAGTCTCCCTCAGCAAACGTTGAAGGGTATGAATGCTAATTGTTCCTGTTGCTCGCTGGTTGTATATACGCCGGATGCTTCCTCTCATACGTTCATCCCTGCCAGGCTTACATCTTATGCCAAACTCCAACAATCTTAACATTGATGATTCATCTATTGGAGTTCCTAATAGGCGATCATTAATTATCCTCGTTATCTCTCCCTTGTCCATATCCAATGCACCTACTATAGGTGCTCTTGAAGCTAGTAGAACAGAACAGATTGTAACATGTCTAGGTTTCGACATGACTGTATGGACACAACTGTGACATACTATTTATAGAACAGATTCTAATATGGTTTAAAAGTCTATGTTCTAATACGACATTTTAGACCAGACTGTGACATGATTTTTGTAGAGCACATTCTATTATGGCTAAAAAAAAAATGTTTGTCAAGATTTCAGCATGACTTCATAGACTTTGAGCATGCATGGCGGCATATCTGGGGTCATCCTTATATGACCACCAGCTATGCACAGTGCTATAGTTTTAGATTCGGATGTGAACCTGCCTGTGAGGCTTATTACACCATCATGAACTCTTGAAATCATCCACACACTTCCAGGGATTCCCCCTGTGGGGAGTTGTGTTCAGAACCCAGCATTGCACACTAAGTTTGGAGGAGTCACTTGAGCCCCAGACGTAACTCTGGCTTTTACCTGGTTGCCTGCATGCAGGAGGATCTCACTGTCGACTCCATGATAGGCAGGGGAGCTGAGAATTGGCTCTGTGTAGGACGTGACTATTTCTTAGGAGAGCCCAGATCCAGAGCACAGTATTTTTGCTCTACATATTTGGAGAGACCCCATTGGATGGCAGGGAATGCAATGTATTTTTGCTCTACATATTTGGAGAGACCCCATTGGATGGCAGGGAATGCACAGTATTTTTGCACTACATATTTGGAGAAACCCCTTGGATGGCGGGGAATGCACAGTAAATATTACTTCCTCCTAGCTTGGGAACAGATGTCTTCTTCTTCTTTGATCATTAGCCGCCGACCGTCAACGCAGTCAGTGGCCATTGTTATGAGTAAAGTTCATAACATGTATGTCGATATCAAGACAGTTCGACATGTAGTTTATTTGTTTACGTACAGGGGCCTTGGTTACAGGAAGTGACGTCATTACTTTTGGTGGCCAAATTGCAGACGCCAAAGTTGCCGTCTGGTTAGCCCAGCGTTCCTTTGATAAGATATTCGCTGTGTGTCTTTTCAATGCGTTGGACGTATGTGTTCTCGGCTCCTGAGTGTTAGAAGATTTCTTGGTCATATTCCTATGTATTCCATCTCTGGATTATCATACACCTCCGTGCAATAAGGCCAGATATTATGTAAGAGGAATGATGTTTGACCTGATGAACGTGAGTTGAATTATAATAAAATTGTATGGAAATGTCCTCGACATTGTTCCAGTTACAAGACTGTACCGCGAAGCTAGAGATTGTCTAGTTGATGCCATAACCTAATGAGCATATCATCTATGATTTATTTGGACCTACGAGATGTATAATAAATGTGTAATTGAATCGTCCAACCTGGCCTTTGGAATATCATTTATGTTGAATTTTACGGCTTTGGGCGGGGACTGAAAAGGGCATTCCCATATCGGCACTTGACTTGAAGCAGTGTCCGACTCATTATATAATAATCAAATATATCTGAAGAACTACGAGCCCAAGGAAACCGAACCGTAACAGCCATCACGCCTGGTGGCGTCTTGTAGGGCAGCAACAAATTGATTCCACTTTGCTCTGTCGGCGGCCATAATTCGTACAGTGCCCCAACTCTGGTTCATTCTTTGCATCTCAGCCTCCACAGTCCTCCGCTAAGTTGTTTTTGGTCGGCTTCTCTTTCGTTTTCCTTCAGGGGTCCATAGCACAGCTGTTCTTGTGATGGCATCGGGGTCTCTTCTGAGGACATGGCCAACCCAACTCCAGCGTCTGCCAGCTATGATGGTGTGCATGTCCTCTTGCTTGCTCCGAGTAAGCAGATCTTGGTTGGTGATGGTTTTCGGCCAAAAGATACGGAGAATTTTTCTTAGGCAAGTTGTTTGGAAAGAGGACAATTTCGACATTTCCTTCTCTGTAACTCTCCAGCATTCTGCACCATAGAGCACAGAAAGCCCACAGCTCTGATATAATCTTAATTTTGTGCTTGTGCTGTACTGAGAGGACTTCCAGATGTTGTTTAGAATTTAAAAAAAGGCTGTTCTTGCTTTGATCATTCTGTTGTTGATGTCTTTGCTTGCTCCGCCATCTGGTGTTACTATGCATCCTAGGTATATGAAGGTGTCTGTCTGTTCCAGTTATTGATTCCTTACTGTTATGGGCTCGGGGTTGCTCACATTGAGTGTCAGGACCTCTGTCTTCTTTAGATTGATGTTCAGGCCCACCTGCTGGCTATACTTATTAAATCGATCCGTTTTTTCCTGAATGTGTTGATGTGAATGTGCTAGTAGTGCAATGTCATCTGCATATTCCAGATCTTCCAACGTAGAAAATGTAGTCCATCTTATTCCTCTTGGATTGCCCTCTGTTGTCTGGTGCATCACCCAGTCTATGACTGTTAAAAATAGAGTGGTTGATAAGGGGCATCCCTGTCGTACTCCTGTCTTCACCTCAAAGGTTAGGTTGCTCTGCCCTACGCTACACGTAAAGTTGGCATAGAGGCTTTTTATGATTGACACTATGCAGCTTGGAATTCCATAAGCCCTCAGTATTTTCCATAGACTGTCCCTATGTATCCTGTCAAAAGCCTTTTCAAAATCAACGAAATAAATGTACAGCTGTCTCTGCCATTCTGAGCACTGCTCTATAATGTTCCTGAGGGTAAATATATGATCTGCACATCTTCTGTTCTTTCTAAATCCTGCTTGTTCTTTCCTCAGTTTGTGGTCTACTGATTTTGAAATTCTCTGTATAATTATCCTGCCTAATATTTTGCCGGGAACTGAGAGAAGAGTGATTCCTCTCCAATTATTGCATTCTGCAAGGTCTCCCTTCTTGGGCAGTTTGACAATTATTCCTTTATTCTACTCCGTTGGTGTTGTCCCTGTTTTCCATAATATTAGGAACAGATGTGATGATCCTTAAAATGCAAGCCAAGCTGGAGAAACTGGATCTCACGGCTTCAACTCAACACATTTCGGAATAACAGAAAAGCCACAGGAAAATCCTACATCTACAGTTTAGATACTACCAAGGACTCTTGAACTTGGTATTGGCTATAAAAGTGCGAAAAGGTCAGCAGCTCTAGTTCAACAACAACAACAACACCATAGACTTTGGGCTGATGGCACGGGACAGGAAGGCTTGGCATACGTACAATTTAGGTTTCAGCATGGCTTTATACACCACAAATAAAGAGGGGAAACCTGAGGTCTGAAAACAGTAAATAAATAAATATTATACACAAAGGTATGTTTCAGACGCTCGTGAGATGGAAATAAGCAAAAAATTAGACAACAGAAAAACAACAGAAGTGAGTGGCTTACCGGAGAATCGAACCCAGGACCTTCCGAACGGCACCCCCGCCATGCTACAGAAGCGAATAACTCTATCCTTCCTGCCAGCTAGGCACCACAACAATAGTGCTTAGAAGACAAGGGTAATTAGCGCGATTCACAGGATGTAACACCGGTTATGTACGTAGGGCGATCGAGTCTAATTAATGACGCAACCATTTCTGTTATCCCCCTGTTATACAGTATAGGTCAGATTACACAGGACAAATACCTTAATAATGTGTCTAGTAAATGATAGAAGAATCAGAACAATACAGGACAGAGGGTAGGTTTGGTACTGTATAAACATGTAAACAAATAAAGAAGGAAAACCAGAGGCCTGTAAACAGTAAATAAATAAATATTGTAAACATAAAGGTCACGTGTTTCAGGCGCTCGTGAGAAATAAAGAAGCAGAAAATTAGACAACAGAAAAACAAACACATTATCCACCACACTGTGACATTATATTTATGGACCATACGAGTAAGTAACCCGTAAAAATATAGCAGTAAATAATTGTGTTATGCGCTTTCTTCTGGATGTCATCATGATAGCACTAATTCTCGGCAAATTTCAGATTGCAAGAAAACGCACGTGCACACAATATCTAACGTCCAAACATCGCAATTTTAACTAAGTTATGTTTCTTCTTTGTCATCTGTAGATTCATACAGACTGACACGTGTTTTTCTCTTTTGCAAACAAACACACACACACATAATTTACACACACACATGCTCCAGTGGGAATTAATGTCCCCAGTTCAAGCACAAAAATCGGCTAGTTTGAAACATAAAAGAGCCGTAACTAGGGAAAACCAAAATTCATCCAGGCCAATAACTGCGTCCTCAAAGGGAAGTAAATCTGGTCCGTTCTATAGCTTTAACAAGCTCTTGGATGCGTCGAGTAGCGGGTTCACAAACTATAACTTATAATCTTAGATCCATAAACAAAAAAGTATTATTATTTGCCAAGGGACTAACTTTGTTTGTGATGAATGTTTGAATTGTTTTTTAACAAAACAGTTTTTGCAGTCTTTACCCTTTCATATTATTGTTCATGTCAGACTGCTTATCTGACTCATGTTAATCACAACGACAAATGATCAATATCAGTCGCATTTAACCCCCCCCCACCCCCCCCCCCCGCCACCCCCCAAAAAAAAAAAACCAAAAAAAAAACCGCACACAAATTAGTCTTCAGCTCCCCAAGGTACATACGCCTTCAGCAAACTCTGCCAGGTCCTACCATCCCGCCACTGTCAGAGCAAGGTAGTTTAATGTCTTCCGCATCTATTTTACTTCTCTCTGTCCAGTTCTCTTCTGCTGTGCTTTTCGATGGTTCTCTAACTCTTTTCCTGGGGATGTCAGAACAACGACTGCCTTGTAACGCTATCAACATGTTTCCTTAATGGGTGTCATATCCATTACCAGCAACTTCTTCTCAATGTGGATATGCACCATAAAATAACCGACGGACCTTATGTCTGGATTGAATGTGGCTCGCCTCGCCAAAAGTGCAAAATAATTTTTTTTTAAAACAACAACAACTTTCTAGTTGGTGGAAGTTTAAAAATGTAATTGTGTATTACCTTTGCTGTCGTTTCGAAAAGATGGCAGAGCAAAGAAATAAATGCTTTCACAAAACACGAAAGGTTTCTGTAAAGGGGTTAGAAGATAATGGTAGATAAGGATAGTGGGGGAGGAGAGATCCAATGAGAGCATTTTGTTCGTGCTTTGCCAAACCATTATGATTCCCAAACAATTATGTCAAACCACAATGCCAAACCATTATGATTCCCAAACCAGTATGCCAAACCATTACGATTACTTTCAAGGGTTCTTCTTTCTAGTCCTCACTTTTAAAAATGTATCTTTAGTTCTCATGCTCCAGTTCTTGCTTGCCAATCTTTCAGAATGGAACAGTTTTCATACATAGTTTAAATCTTACGCCTTGTTTCTTAGTCCTCACACTACATAACATCAAGAGCTATTCTTAGAATTCACGCCATCACTAAGAGAATTACTCTGCTATGTCTCGTTAGTTTTGTGGCCAATGCATGCAGTTTGAACATACATTTCTCTAGGTATGACGTTCTCTAGCCTCTGGCTATCGCCAGACTGCCTGTAGGGCAGTACGTTTGTGTCTTTTAATATTAATAACTTTTCTTCACCCTATCCGTCGTTGGAGACACTCCTGGTAGCTATGATACCACCGGCATATCTGTTGGGGTCATGGGGACACACACGCTCTCTCATCACTGTTGCGGGGTTCGGTTGTTGGGTCTTTCATTCTATTATTATTAGTTGAATCTGTAAGTGTTGCTTATTTATCATTATCTCAGTTGAGGTCAACATAATGGTTTTCGTTGATTAATGAGTGTCCAAGAAAATATTGGTTCCGTACGAACCTGATTATCATTAGTATAAACTTCCTATGAAGAAGAGTTCATCAGGTCAAACAACAATCAAGAATTCAAGTTGAAGCAACCAACCGTAATCGAAGTAATGTGGGTGTTACGGTCTCCCGCTGTATCTTTTCTTGCTAGATGTTATTAAAAGATTCAGCACCGTTGGACGTGAGTTTATTGGGTTGCTTGTCAATATTTCAGATATTATAATTCATCTATTCTAATTCCAGATTTCTAGTTCGAGTGCAGTTTTAAGCCATTGTGGTGTGATTAAATTATTATTATATTCAGTGTCGTTATCGTATATTAATTCTTCCGCAGTGTTGGTTAGATTATAGTTAGTCTTAGAAAATACCTGTGATAATCTGGACTGACCTTGCAAGGATTAATGACAGTCACAGCACAGAGTGAGAACTTGTATAATTCAGGCAACCAACAAGTTCCATGGACGACTGAACAATTTAATATATCCTTTTACACAATGGGGTGCAACATCATTTCACACATTTAAATTGGCTTCATCATAGTTCTGAGCTCTACACAATTGTTCCTCTCACAGACTTAGCTCGTCTGGGTTAACCGTTAAGTTTATAGCGTAATAGAGTGTGCAACCAACTCTTAACGAATCCGATCCTTAGAATTATTATTCCTTCACAATACTAGTGAGTACATTATCTGTAAATCTATAGATCCTGTCTATGTATCATTAATCAACATCTTTGGCTTGCATCGCCAGGCTTTAACTGCCATATATATAAGTTCAAGGTGAACGTAATCTGCTTGGTTCGCGATTCTAATACGGACTCTACCTGGTCCTATAATCAACTTCGATACGGATCATTACGCTATCTTACACTTTCCAGTGGATCTACCGTTCCACATATATATATATAATCAGTGGCTGTGCCACATATTCAAACACGATCCTTAAGTGGGTTTACCACACATTCCAACACTGCCGTTAGGCTCAATGGCCACACATAGACTAGAATGTAACTAAGCTAGACGCGTCATACATTGATTTGCGCGATTTCTGGTCTTAGTTTATTTGAGGTGTCTAGTGGTGCACGCATGTGGAATGTGGCCACAATCCACATGCCTGCAAGCCGCAAGACAGTCCTCAACATCATCCCCCCCGCTCCCAAACGTGACACTCGTGGCACGTGAGAGAGTGGTGGCGAAGATGTGCCCGACTACAATCTATGAATGTTATCTAACGTCAAAATGAAATAATGCAATTAATATTCCCAATTAGAAATAACAATTATAAAATTATGTCCATTGTCAACATCAAGACAAGAAAGTTATTTTAGTCCTGTGACGTGAAATTTCTTGATAACAAGTCCGCGAGGTTATTATCAGTTCCTGAAATCGGAATTATTGAAAAGGCGAATTCTTGTAGTAAAAGAAACCACCTGTGAATCCTTGCGTTTTTCATAGTTCTCGAAGTGATAAACGTGAGCGGACTGTGGTCTGTGTAGATAAAGAACTTTCGCCCTATCAAGTACTTAGATAGTTTTTCCAAGCACCACACCACCGCGAGCAGTTCGCGCTCTCCTGTGGCGTATTTCTGTTCCGCCGGGGTAAGCTTGCGTGAGACAAACAAGCATGGATGGAGTATCCCTTCATAACATTGAAGCAAACAACCTGCAATTCCGGAGCTGGATGCATCTGTTTGAATCAAAAATGGTAACTGTATGTTTGGCAATAACAGGATAGGAGGATTCTTAAATAAATTCTTTATCATAATCAGAGCTTCTTCGCACTGCGGTGTCCATAATATTTTTTTTGGACTACCTTTGGCCAACAATCCGGACAAAGGAGCAGAAATCTGTGCGAAGCGTGGTATAAATTTATGGTAATAGTTAACAAGCCCGAGTAAACTTCTTACTTGTTTCTTGGATGATGGAGTGGCAATCTCCAGTATGCGCTTGACTGTATTGTCATCAGGGTGTAATCTATGGTTACCTATGCGGTGACCAAGGAAAGTAATCTCCTGACAACCTATCTGGACCTTAGAAGGTCTTACAGTCAAACCATGTTGTCGTAGTGTAATGAGAAGAGAAGACAAACCAGTAATATGATCTTCCCATGAATTGTGAAATAGACAGATGTCATCGATGTATGTGATGACATCTTTTCTATCGCCCAGAAGGCGGCGCATCATGCGCACGAATGTCGCAGGTGCGTTTACAAGGCCGAAGCACATGTAATCCCATTGGAATAATCCAAATGGAGTCGTAAAGGCAGTAAAAGGTTTGGCATGTTCAGTGAGTGGTATCTGCCAGTAGCCTTTAGACAGATCTAGTTTACTAAAGTATGTGGCCTGTGAAACTTGTGAAAGTAGGTCGTCCAACAAATGCATTGGTTCAGCGTCAGTAATTGTGATACGGTTAAGACGTCTGAAGTCAATACAAATACGGAGCGTCCCATCTTTCTTTTTCACAATAACCATCGGAAAAGCATAAGGAGATTCTGATGGAGATATAACTCCTAATTTTATCATATCCTTTAGCTCCTTTTCAACCCTGTCTTTATGATGTAACGAAATAGGGTAAGGTCTTAACTTAATAGGATGATCATCCGTTAGAATGATGTCATGAGAGATTAAAGACGTATGACCTGGAAGGTCAGTAAGTACATCGTTAAAAGAAAGAAGAATTTCCCTAACTTGACTTTGTTGTGAAGATGACAAAGTCGGAGAAATTGTGACATCCTTCCAAGATTCGGAAGCTTGTAAAGATGGTAAAGTAAACTGTAAAGGAATTGAAGACGTAGTGTCTTCCTCATTGACTAGTGCAAAAGAAGAAATATGAGGTGAAGACTCAGACACAGAGTCAATAATAGGAATTAACTCTTGTGGTCTTTCCACTGCCAATTTCAACATATTGACATGGAACGTTTTAATTTTTCCTCTTACGTTTATAGCATAGTCAACATCCGTGACTTGTTTAATAATCACAAATGGACCCTGCCATGAAACCAACAGTTTATTATCCTCATGGGGTAGGAGTAACCAGATTTTTTCCCCAGGATTAAAATATCGCAATCTTCTCCCTTGATTGTGGAATAATCTAGCTTTTTGTGTTGCTGATTTAATGCTTTCGGATGCATATGTACACGCATCAATGATTCTTTGTCTAAGGTCAATCACCAGCTCGTAACTAGTACGAGTGGATTCATCCACTGATGATCCGACCAGTAAATTTTTCAAGATCATCATCGGGCCACGAGGGTTAGAGCCGTAGACGAGCTCGAATGGACTAAAACCAGTGCTCTCGTGGGGGACCTCTCTATACGCGAATAAAGCGGCACAAAGTAGCCTGTCCCAGTCCCGAGGACATCCCTCAGTGATCTTGTGAAGAATCTGTTTGAGTGAACCGTTAAGACGTTCACAAACTCCGTTCGTTTGGGCATGATATGCACTTGAAAACGAATGGTGAATGGAGAGCATCGACTCCACTTCTTTCATAATATTAGAGGTGAATTGTGAACCTCTGTCTGATAAAATTTCCTCAGGAAAACCAATACGACAAAAAATTGAAAACAATGCATCTGATACCGACGCAGTATTGATTGTTTTCAGAGGTATAGCCTCCGGCCACCGTGTACAAAGATCTACACAGGTTAAGATATATCGGAACCCATTGTTAGATGGAATAGATAACGGACCGATAATATCTATGGCTATTTTCTTAAATGGTCTGTCTGGTACATCCGTGATCTGTAAGGGTGCCGTGTGGAATCTGCCCTTACGTGATGTGCTTTGACATGTCGTACATGACCTACAATATAATTTTGTGTCCTTATTGACACCAGGCCAATAAAATTGCGATGTGACTCTAAATAAAGTTCTTTTAATACCCATGTGCCCTGCCATGGGCGAGTCATGCCCTGTTTGTAACACCAAAGGTCTAAATTGTTTTGGAACAACTATCTGATGAATAATTGACCTACCATTGTCATAATATCTTGTAAGTATGGATTTCTTAATTTGAAACCAATGTTGTGCTGATTTGGTATGTTTACTAACTTTTTTTTCCGCTAGCGCAAATAAACGCTGTAAACTTGGATCATTTTTTTGTTTTTCCGCAAACGCCGCTGGTGCTTCAGCAACGACGTCGGGAGACATAATTGTATCTATAATAGGTGTAGGTGGGGTGGCCATATCTGTAGCCAACTGTTGTGCTCTAGTGACAACAGCATTTGCCACCAATGGATGAGATTCAACCCATTTCGTAATCTCCTGTGGAGTACAATTTCTAACTCCAGGTATGTTACCTAAGATTATCTCAGACACGGGAGCTCTTAACCCACAAGCATACACCATACCTGTATAAAACGGTGTATCGATATAGACATGCGCTATTGGATATTCTTCAATATTACCACCAAATGTGATGCATTTAACAGTTTTACCCGTAAATGCAGATGGCTCGATAAGCGAGTGTTGTATGCCGACAGTAGTAGAGCCGGTGTCACGTAAAACTCTTACTTCCTTTCCGTATAAATATGCCTTGTGGTATGTGAGACGTCCCAAATTCTCACAAGCAGACATAGAAGACATTGTATGACCACAACGAAGCGTATTTTTCCTCTCTGATATAGGATGTGATTGACAAACATAACAAGAGTCATCCAATATGCTGCATGCATTCGCATGTTTGTTATCATCATTCTCATGATCTCTTTTGGTAGTACATGCATTAGCATGACCATGTTTGTCATTATTCTTTGAAGATGATCTGAAATGATTTGCCCTCTTTTTGCCTGATTTTGTTTTATAATAAAAATTTGATGAATCATTATTATCATCATTCCTTTTATATGATGATCCATGATCATTATAATCCCTGTAATAGTCTTTGTGATAATCATCACGACCCCTGCCTTTGTGGCCTCCACGATCATGAGGTGAATAACCTCGATAACTCCGACGATAGAATCTTGACGGTGATCGATAGCGAGGGAAGTTATAAGACCCCCGATATTCATGACGAAATTGTGTACGATATCGACCGTCCGTGCTATGTGATCTAGGTCGGTGATCATAAGATCTGTGATCTTGGAGCGCTGCGCACGTAGGCATAGGATCTCGTGGACCAGATCGATGGACATCCTTATTCGGATGTGCCGTGACAAACTGTCTACCATATTTTTCATATTCTGAAATAGAGTTAGGGTGTCTTTCTTGTAAGAATGATTCTAAATCGTGACTGCATGAGGATAGCACCTTATCACGTAGCATGAGATCCATTAACCCCTCATATGATTTGGTAATACCTGATAATTCTATCCATCTATTGAAATAATGTTTAATGGAAGCAATAAATTCACCAAAGTCAGCGTCCTTACTAGGCTTAGCCATATGGAAACGTTCTCGGAATCCAGATTCAGTTAACTGGAACCGCCTAAGAAGTACTTCTTTCACGACATCAAAATCGTTTCTGCTTTGCTCATCTAGATTCATGAAAACCTTGAGTGAGTCCCCGGTCAAAAAATCAACCAAAAGACTACTCCATCTTTCCTTTGGTATGTTCAAACCTGTAACTTTCATAATAAATCTTGATATGAACGAATCGACGCAATCTCTAGACTGGTCGAAATGTGGCATCTTCAATTTTGGATAAAATACATTTGGATTAGCTGAAGGTCTGGATTGTTCTGATTGCAACCTCGCCAATTCAATAGCCTTTTCTTTCTCAGCATTTAATCTTAAAGTCTCAAGCTCAATAGCATGTTTATGTTCTTGGTCTAATTGAAGTAGTTCCATTCTTCTTATTTGCATTTTTTCTCTATCCAATTCTCTCTCCTTTTCTTGTTGAGCTATTTCCTTATCTTTTTGAGCTAATTCTTTCTCCTTAAGTTCTTTCTGTAATTCTCTATCTTTTTCTTGTTGAGCAATTTCATTTTCCTTTTGAGCCATTTCTTTCTCTCTTTGAGCCATTTCTTTATCTCTTTGAGCCAGTTCCAACTTTTTAAGTTCCCGTTGCTCAATTCTTTCCTGTTGCGATAAGTGCTTTTCATATCTCGTTTCAGCATAAGTCTGCAAATCAGAACCTGATTTACCCAGACTTTGTCCTATTTTAATAAACTCTTCCAATGTAGACATGGTGCTACGTTTCTCAATAACTTATATAAGTGTATTATTTATCAATAAATATACTATGAATATGTGAGCTTAATTAATTCAAAGTAACTATGATATTTACTATAGCCAGAGACAAGAACAGGTAACGATAAACAATGGATGGAACAAGCAAATGAAATGATATATTCACTTATACGACGCTATGAAACATATAAAAAGAAACTAAGTAAGTACTAGACATAATAATTAGAGAAATAAAATGTTTAAAGTAACATTACAATAATATTACGATACAAGTCGTCCTAAACTAACATTGAGACAGAGAGATTTTTAGATCACAAACGAATAAAATAGTGACACAAAACGGAAAGTAATTTATTTAAATTAAATGACGTAGGCACGTGACGTCACAACTAGCACAAGCAAAGTGGTTATATGGCTTACTGAAGAAACATTTATTTCCTAACTTAAAAGAAAAATTAATAATCAGTTAGATCCTCAGTAAGCAAATATAAGCAATTATCCTTAAAAGTCGTTAAAATTGCTTAAATCTTCCAAAGGAATATAGAAGCAATGATAAGCCCTAACCATCCTCCCGCGAAGTTACATAAAATACATTGCCAGTAAACACGTAATGATAAAACTAGGACTGCAAAGTAAGACAGACAAGTGACAGTGGAGGAAGAATTGAAGACCAAAGCTAGCCAACTGGACAACACAATCTAGTCGAAAGCTCTAATTTAGACAAGAACTTATCTTCATGTGGTCATGCCATAGTGATCCCGAAAATAAACAAGATGCTCTCAGCTGTTCAGACTTGTTTTCACAGAGAAGCAGACTTGAACGGTTGAACGAAGATTTTCAAACGTGATATTGAACGAAATTCTGTTGAAATACTTCCCCGGTTGCTCTGGAGGTTTAACAAGTGTATGAATTGTCTTTCTGGTTCTATGTGATGGTTCAGGATCTAAAATTGAGTGACATCCGATCGATTTGATTCAGCGACTCAGCGACCGTTAATTGTAGGGATGAATCGACCTTGACCTTCGTAACTTGATGTGTAGATTTGAGTTGCCAGTTTGGACTTGCGCCTTGAATGAGACTTTCTTGAACTGTTCAATTTCCACTGTTACTTTGCCTGTGACGAACTGAATTGATCTTGACGTTGTTTCCACTAGAATCTTCCCAACTTGAAGCCTGATTCATGAACATTAGTTCGTTCAATTGGGTAACGGAAAAGATGAATTCTGAAAATTGTCCGAACACTTCCTGACACCAGTATGTTACGGTCTCCCGCTGTATCTTTTCTTGCTAGATGTTATTAAAAGATTCAGCACCGTTGGACGTGAGTTTATTGGGTTGCTTGTCAATATTTCAGATATTATAATTCATCTATTCTAATTCCAGATTTCTAGTTCGAGTGCAGTTTTAAGCCATTGTGGTGTGATTAAATTATTATTATATTCAGTGTCGTTATCGTATATTAATTCTTCCGCAGTGTTGGTTAGATTATAGTTAGTCTTAGAAAATACCTGTGATAATCTGGACTGACCTTGCAAGGATTAATGACAGTCACAGCACAGAGTGAGAACTTGTATAATTCAGGCAACCAACAAGTTCCATGGACGACTGAACAATTTAATATATCCTTTTACACAATGGGGTGCAACATCATTTCACACATTTAAATTGGCTTCATCATAGTTCTGAGCTCTACACAATTGTTCCTCTCACAGACTTAGCTCGTCTGGGTTAACCGTTAAGTTTATAGCGTAATAGAGTGTGCAACCAACTCTTAACGAATCCGATCCTTAGAATTATTATTCCTTCACAATACTAGTGAGTACATTATCTGTAAATCTATAGATCCTGTCTATGTATCATTAATCAACATCTTTGGCTTGCATCGCCAGGCTTTAACTGCCATATATATAAGTTCAAGGTGAACGTAATCTGCTTGGTTCGCGATTCTAATACGGACTCTACCTGGTCCTATAATCAACTTCGATACGGATCATTACGCTATCTTACACTTTCCAGTGGATCTACCGTTCCACATATATATATA
Source organism: Oreohelix idahoensis (assembly GCA_024509875.1). Taxonomy (NCBI): domain Eukaryota; kingdom Metazoa; phylum Mollusca; class Gastropoda; order Stylommatophora; family Oreohelicidae; genus Oreohelix; species Oreohelix idahoensis. The sequence goes on along the minus strand of JAMPIV010009535.1, from coordinate 292,220 downwards.
TAATCAGTGGCTGTGCCACATATTCAAACACGATCCTTAAGTGGGTTTACCACACATTCCAACACTGCCGTTAGGCTCAATGGCCACACATAGACTAGAATGTAACTAAGCTAGACGCGTCATACATTGATTTGCGCGATTTCTGGTCTTAGTTTATTTGAGGTGTCTAGTGGTGCACGCATGTGGAATGTGGCCACAATCCACATGCCTGCAAGCCGCAAGACAGTCCTCAACAGTGGGTAAGTCCTTGATTGAGTCCAAACGTTTATTGACGGAACAACGGATGAAGACATCACAAGTATTATTCATTAATAGCATACATATATAATTGAGTACAGTTGAATCCATTAATATTCTCAGTCCGTGTCCAGTAAAATGAATTAATATAGCCAGAACATCATAGCTGTGTGCACGCGCGGTTGGGGGTTTCCAACGGCCGACAATGAGCGTATGCGTCTGATAAATATCATATTATGGACTGAAATAATCTTCCTTGAAGTTGGTTGTATACTAACCTATTTATATTATTTGATTCATATAACTTGGACTGACCCTGAGTCCCTACTTCGAAGTACTTATATAAATATGTGGCAATACAATGCCCAACACTGGACGAATATAGGATGCGTCTTCACAGCTTGACGGTCAACGTAAAAAAGGGTGTCGTATCTAAGTCACGATGCGTGACCTATCAACGCTAACACGTCATAAATCGATCGTGCATATAGCGTTCAGTAGTCCGTGAATTCTTAACATCAAATTATATTAAACGCTGTGACCCTAGAAGTAGCACACTGCCAACTATAGCAGACGACTTCAATAAAATACCGTAACAATCACTCCCAGGTGAAGACGCCATCAGGAGTCCTGTGAACCTCTAAATTTAGTTCGTTTGTTTTCTTTGTTTGTATATTTGATTTGTTTTTTAAGCAGATGACAGAAGCCCATTCTAGTACTCATTCGTCATTAATACCGGAGACCTCAAGACCATCAGCAGAACTGCAAGGAAGGCAAAAGAGAGGCCGATCAAAAACATCATGTCGGAGAACAGTGAAGGCCGCCGAGTTGAATAGCATGATCTAGAGTTACCGCACGAAGGTTGGCCACCGACCGAGCAAAGTGAAGACAGTTTATAGCTGCCCTTCAAGACACCCCTAGGCGTGATGGCCACCGACCGAGCAAAGTGAAAACAGTTTATTGCTGCCCTTCAAGACGCCCCTAGGCGTGATGGTCACCGATCGAGCAACGTGAAGACAGTTTATAGCTGCCCTTCAAGACGCCCCTAGGCGTGATGGTCACCGACCGAGCAAAGTGAAGACAGTTTCTTGCTGCTGCCTTAGAAGACGCCACTAGTAAATAAATACTGCACGTAAATGTGTATGTTGCATTCATAAAAAATAAAGACGTAGACAACTAGACAACATACAAACAATAGACGTGATAAGTTTACCGGGAACTCGAACCCGGAACCATCAATACCGCACCACCGCCTCGCTACAGGAATGATTCGAGACTAACCACTTATTTATTACTTATTTTAAGACACCACTACTCCTGATGATCACTGATTGATGTGTCAATCAGCGGCAAGGGATCCACGAAAAAGGCTTGATTAAACAGCAGATTCACCCGCACAAAGAAAGTAAACTTAAAAATAGACTGCTTTCTAAGGAAGTTACGCAATGGAATGAGTGTCCCAACATAAAATTATTCACACAGATAAACGCAGAGTGCTCGACTTTAATAAATAAATAAGTTGAGATTAGTAACTCGTTAGAGACACATTTAATACAGGAAAATGTTTCAATTCAATGAAGATTACTAACAAAAACAAAATAGTTTAATAACGCACTGGCAAGTATTAGCTGGATATCTAGACAGCGACCAAACAACACTCATATATCCCTCAACAAGCATTTATTTAATAAACATACTGTATATTACTAAGCAGAGTTTTTCAATGGCTGGATAGTTACAATAATCTTTTAATAAAGACATATGCAGATTATGTACACATATGTGCAAAGACATCTTATAAATTACCGAATCAAACTAGTTATGTAGGTGCGGGATCCCATTACACGCCCATTGAGGCATATTGGGAATATAGTGTTAGGCCCATATTTTCTTGACCATCGGCACACTAGGGGTGATGTGGTCAACATCACGCAGGCCGACTTAACCTTCCCAGAGTTGCTCTGGTACCCAATTCATTGAGGCTGGGTCGACCCCGGAGCCGTTTGTGGTCTAAAAAATACCGCCTCAACATGGAATCGAACCATGAACCACCGAGCTTGTAAGCCAGTGCACTAACCACTGCGCTACCACGGTTACTAGTTATGTAAAGTAGGTAAACGAATGAGAAGAAATATCAGTGGAGACAAGTTAATGAAGCCTTGTAGATTGAAGAAACAAACTGTATGCAATAGTAATACTAAATATCAAACTCAGAGTTAAAATAAAATGACACAAATAATTGCTTATAAGAGGGTAATTGAGTATTTACAAACAAACATACGCAGAAATGAAGGCTTGAGTCAACAGCGCCGATTAGAATAAAAGACAACGTTTGGTAGAGACAATTTTTAATTTAACTTTAGTCAATTAACCTGTAAAACATGCGTCAGCATCAGCCACTAGCCGTTCTATAGAAGTCAACTTGTAGCACGGGCAATCCATATCTTATCTGTAACTTAATGTTACAAAACATAAACACTTGAGTGAGCAGCTGCCACTATCAATCCTGTAGAAGGCATCCTGTGACACGGACAATCTATATCTCATATGGAACTTCGGTTGGTGAACAATGACGTCACTCAGAGAAGGCTAGTAACGCATGGAGCTTGTGAACATTAGTTTATATGGAACTTTAGTTAAACAGCTTATATCAAACTTGAGTCAGCAGTAGCCACTAGCCATTATGTAGAGTGTAGAAGACAATTTGTAGCATGGACAGTCCATGTCTCACATTGAACGTCAGTGAAATAACATAAAAACTTGAGCCGGCAGCAGCCACTAGACATTCTCCAGAAGATAAATTGTCGCATGGGCAATCCATGTCTCAAATTTAACATCATTGAATCAGCGCATTGTCTTATCGTCTGTTTTTTCCCGTTGTGTTCTTAACATACTTCTGTAATACTGTGCCTTGAGTACCTGACCAAGTGGCTTTCTACCATTTATGTATCTGTATCCGCGCATCATATCTTCGTCTATGTCTAGCTGGGTCGCATCTCTGCTCAGACCACAACGTCGCACAAACGTGTTGCCGTAAGACAGTATCCACTTGTTAGCTACTGCAAAATAATAATAGATAAAATAAAACAAACAATGAACAGTGCAAGAGGAAACAGTGCTCTCATTGGGAAGATAACATAAAGAGATGGACAGGAGATTCAAAGATGACATCAAGAGACGGAAGGAAATTCTAAGATAACATCAAGAGATCGACAGGAAATTCAAAGATAACATCAAGAGATTGACAGGAAATTCAAAGATAACATCAAGAGATGGACAGGAAAATTAAAGATAACATCAAGAGATCGACAGGAAATTCAAAGATAGCATCAAGAGATGGACAGGAAATTCAAAGATGACATCAAGAGATCGACAGGAAATTCAAAGATAACATCAAGAGATTGACAGGAGATTCAAAGATAACAACAAGAGGTTTGTAATGTTATGATGTATGTAAAAAGCGTTACTATGTCCTCTTCACAGGCACACACAAGTTTCACAATGCACACAGTAAAGCGTGATCAGTTTGCTGCCATCTTTATTTACAGAATGCTCTTCAACCTTTCTAATAATGTCATTCTGCACCATCTTTTCTAGTTCTGTGGCAAGTTTCTGTTTAACATGTATAGGATACTTTCTATGTGGGTCTATCTTTGGTTTAGCGTTGTCTTTTAAAAAAAATCTTGCCTTTCCCGGAAGTTTGCCTATTCTGTCAAACTGTTCTGGGAATCGCTGTTTAAGGTGATGCGTAGAGTAAGATGTTCTTTTTTGTCAGCTTTAATGTTGTTAATAGTTACCACACTCAGCTCTTCGCACATTGGTAAACCCAAGATTGCAGGTCCTTCAACATCTACCAAGTAAAATGTTGACGATGTCCATTCAGAGTCTCTGTATGAACATTCAAGTGTTACTGCTCCATAACAGTCTATATTTGTTCCATTGTAAGCTCTTAGCTTTGTCTTGCCACTCCTACTTTTTACATCCCTTGTGGGAAATCCTTGCTCATCCACCTTGTCAGGCATGATCTGTCTGAATATCCTTAAGGGTAAAGTGTTTCCATGGGCACCTGTGTCTATCTTGAAACGAATTTATCTTTCTTTGTGCATTTTAATCCCTGGTATTCTGAATTGTACCTTGCAGAAAGCCTGCGTTCTCTTTGGTTCGTTACTGAAAGTTAGTACCTTCACAATATCAAAAGTTGAAGGATCACTTTCTTCACTGGAGTCAAAGTCCTCAGTCATCATAGAATGTGTTTGTTTTGATGACTCTCTGCTGTGAAGTTTGTGTTGAGCATTGTCTTATTTCCTCTTGAAACAAAATTTTATCCAGTGGCCCCACTTTCTGCAGTAATGACATGTAGAGTCTTTAGCTGGACAGTGGTTTTGTATGTGGTTTAGACCACAACATTTACACATAGCACCTCTGCTTGTGTTGTGTTTTTCTTGTTGCTTAGTACCAGTTGCTTTGTTGTGTTTAGGTTTATAGCTTTTTTACTGCATCCACCTGGGCTGCTACTGTACCTTGCTGAATTTGTTTAATGTTTAGTGTTTGTGCCTCGTGTTTCCTGCCTTCATCCAGAAGTTGTTGTAAAGTTAGTGTATCACTCTGGCTCAGTAGCCATTTCTGGAACTCTGGCATTGGTGTGCTAAGAAGGATCTGTTCAATAATTCGCTCTTTTTCTTCTTCTTTGCTAAATTTACATACACTTGTTTTCTCCTTAATGAGAGTGAAGAAATCATCTAGACTTTCATCAGGTTTCTGTCGCAGGTGGTGAAGTTCTAATCTTGCCGCTCTAAAGTTTGTGTGCTTTATGATCAGACGTTTTTCAAATTCGTCCAATATGGCTACGGGGTCGGTTGCCGACTCAACGGGCATGGCGGTAGCAAAACTATTGTAAATTTTCAAACCATCATCGTCCAAATCTTCTAGAATATATGAAGTTAAGGCTTGACCTTCCAGACCAGTGGTCTTGGAATAGAGATCTATGCGTTGGCGCCATAATAGGAAAGCTTCACTTTTATCATCTCGACCGGCAAATCGCATTTGGGGTGCGCTGCGGTAGTGTTTAGCCGCCATGGTTGACCTCAACGACGAAAATTAGCCAAACAAACTGTACTAACGTGTTATCGTTGTCGTGAGAAATTCTAATCCACATATATAAATTAAGAAGTAAATGTAAAGCCTAACAAATAACTTCAATAAAAGGAAAGAAGAATGGTAAAGAACAGTGCTGTCACAATGACTGTACTCGAAATCCCCCTTGTTTTCTCCTTCGTCTGCAAATTGTAACGTTTCACGTTGATAGTAAAAGCCTACTGCTTCAATACCCGCTTTCTACGATAAAACGTGTACTGCCTTTCTAAGAAAAACCTTGAGATACGCAAGCTGACCTATATTTAATATTCCATTCATGTCATTTTATACACTAAGTTACCATAAACGAAAGACAGATGGACTAAGGATAGAAAGAAAGGGAGGAGCTGAAAGCCGGAACGCAGGCAATACTACCACAGTCTCGCGATACACAATTACTACCATCACGCGTGTAAGGCCACAAGCACTAGTTTTTTTTTTCAAATCGAGTGATAAAAAACACTACCCATACGAGTTAGGTTTTAAAAACTTACAAAACGCTTATTAGGAAACATGACATTATACTGGTTTACGTTTGAAAACATTACAGTACCCAGACACCACATCGTATTCGAAGTGAACAGGAGGTAGAAGAAAATGCATATTTTGAACGCAGCCCCTTAGCCCCATTAAATTTATATATTTGGGTTCCTTAGGACTTGCTGACAAAGAATATGTTGAACGTTACGCAAATAGTCTAGGAATTAACAAATTATAGCCAAAAGAAATAGTGAGGGATGTCAGACAACACCAAAATCAGAATCGCTCAGTGGCAGATTTTCACACCACCATTGTACGGGAAATAGGCTGACATGTTACCTCCTATTTGATTGGCGGAAAGTAAATGTAAGGCTAAACACGATTAGTCGGGCTATAAATATTGATTCTTTGTTGTTAGGGAAACGTGAGTAAGGGTACTTTTTTTTTGAAAAGCTGTGTAAACATGGCACGATTGGTTAGACCCGCCAATATAGTCAATCAGAGGCGTCAGGTCAGCACCACATTTTCAAATAAACTTACTAAAGAACCAGTGCGTTGAGCGCCAGTGCATATTTTTCTAAATAAAAGCCTGGGACATCGGCAGATCGAAATTGTGCTATATTCATTGCCAGTCAACGTAACTGTGTATTATTCCATGAATTGTGGTAAGCTTGAAATGTTTGATATTTTTTAAATGAAAATTGAATGTAAATTGATAATTCATGTCTGTATATATGTGTGGTTCAGTAGCGAACATGAGGTAAAGCCTATATAGTGCTCCAACCTGAACAGAAGGTGTCGGAGGAAAGTAAAACTACATGGAATTGCCAAACAGTACACTGACACCTATCTTATTAACTAGAAAGAAATAATGCTGGAATTGCAGAGGCGTAGTAACCATTAGGGAGGAGTATACTGGTGAAAATTGTTTCAGATGAAGATAGCAGTTGGCCTACCGCTCTGAACTCAGTGTTTGTTATGTATTGTGTTCAGTCTGGAAATTTATTATAAATTAGTTATGAAATAGGAGGTACAACCTTCTTGTTTCAGGGACCGTGGTCCTAAAGTTATTGAGCAGCACCTGGTCTGAGCTTTGCTGAATCTAGAGGCTGACAGCATACTCCTGGGTCCAGATAGTGACCAGTGAGGTGTCTCCAGAACACAGGGAGGCTATCGAGCAGAGGAGTCTTTTCCTGCCGCCATCACGAAAGATAAGCGTCTGTGGCCAGAGGAGCTCAACATTATGCCCCCCCTCAAAATCTGACTTTATAATAAAACAGAGGGAAAATACAGTGTTTAAATTGATAGGAACTGTGAACTTTTCCCCATACTATTCCCAAGTTAAACAAACACTTGAAGTCATGATGACAAATAACAACATAGCTTGAAAAAACAAAACCAGTATTACCTCATATTACTACTACACAACTGACACACATAGGATAATATTAATAAAATATGTCACTACAAGGTTCATATTGATAAATTCTGTACATATAAATTGTAATTACAATTGATTGTGATTCCTGGTTCACTTTGTATTTGAATCAGGACACATATTTTAGTGAAAGTAATTAATACATATTTATATTTGAAAATTTACCAGTGCCTCATTTAAGATAGTCTTATAGATTGTTAAATGTGTGTGAGTGTCACAGTGTTGTCAAGTGTGGTGGAATAAATTAAATTGTTTATCTGTCTGTTGTTGTTGTGACTTACACTTCATCATATACATACCCTAGACATTTAACGTAGTCATCACAATATTCCAGAATAATTCTGACTGAGGTATAATGTGGTAGCAAGTAAGGTTATCTGCAAAACACTACACCTATTAGATACAGATACCTTCACAGCTGATCTCAGTCAGTACACTAAGTCCCCTATAAATATTTATAACATCCCACTTTACCACATATATTGGGGTCTCGCTCCAGGGATATTGACTTTCTCCTATTATATATACTGGGAATAATAAAGAATTAAAAGGTATCCTTGGGTGGAAATAAATAAGGTTGAGCTCTCAGTGCCTGTAGTGTCCTTAGATAATTATTGAAAGATTGAATTGTTTACAATTGCATGTTAGACAATGGCCGACTTGGCAAAATTTCGATCTGCTGCTGTACAGACTGCGAAAGAGTTAGGAATGGACGGGCAAATTATGATTGCTTATGTCACTGCTGAATGTGACAAATATATTGAACGGGAAGAAAGAAGATTAGAAAAAGAGGCCGAAAGAAAGTTAGAGGCTGAGGCTAAGAGGTTGCAGATTGAGGCTGAGACTAAGAGGTTGCAGATTGAGGCTGACAAAGAGGCTAAAGCATTGGAAGCCGAGGAAAGAAGACAGGCTGCAGAAGAAAGAAGATTGACTGCAGAGAGGGAAGCAGAAAAGGAGGAGAAGAGATTACAAAGGGAACATGAGTTACGACTAAGGGAGTTTGAGTTTCAAGGCCATGCTCCTGAAAATGGTGCCAGTCCCTTTACCTCTGATGCCACTGCTACTCAGGGAGCCTCAACCTCAGGTATGAATTTTCATTTAGATCATTTTGTTGAGAAAGACGATGATATTGAGAGCTATCTAAATAGATATGAACTATTAGCTACCACATATGGGTTAGAGAGAGAAAGGTGGAGCTTAAAGTTATCTCAAGGGCTTCGTGGGGCAGCTTATGAAGTTTTTGCCAAAATGAGCAGAGGTGATCAGGAAAATTATGACATGCTAAAGCAGGCTCTTTTGTTAAGATATGAAAAGAACGCAGAATTTTATAGGAAAAAATTTAGGAATGCTAAACTACTGTCAGGTGAAACCTATCACCAGTTCTCTGCACGGTTAGAGACATACTTGGAGAAATGGACTTCTCTGGGGAAAACCCAAGATCTTAAGGAAATGGTCCTTATAGAACAATTAAGAGAGTCCATGGCTCCAGACCTGAGAAAGTTTCTCATGGAACAAGGTGCAGAGAGGCTGGGTGAGTTGCTAAATGTTGCTGAAAGGTATCAAGCGGCTCAGGCAGAGGTATCAGGTAATAAAAAGAAACAGGTAGAAAATTTTAGGGCACCACAGAACTTTAATAAATTTGATCCTAGAGATCAAAACAAAGGTAAGCACCAGTTTGATAGGCCACGGTATGACAATAAAAATAAAACCCCACAATTCGATGAAAGGAAATATGATGAAAGAAAATCTTTCAACCAAGGGAAAAGGTGGTGTAAAAATTGTAAGATGAACAATCATGACACTGACCATTGTAGAAGGAAACCTCCTCATTGTGCTGCTATGACATCTGAGAAAAAGGAAAAAAGGTCAAACCTGCAGAACTACAGGAACCATACCATCCCCCAGTGTGTGAAGATGTCATCTGTAATGGTGTCACTATAAGGTGTTTATATGATACCGGTTTAGATTACGATTCCGTTGTGAGTTCTCACCTGGTGCAGGCCGATCAATACACCACAGAAACAGTGGAGATTCAAACTGCAACCAAGGATGTAGCAACCATGACACTTCCCGTCGCCCGAATAAAAGTGAAAACGCGATATGTGGAAGGAATCATAAAAGCAGCAGTGATAAATGAGCCAATCTACCCTCTGATATTGGGGTGTAGATATGTCTTCTTGGGGAATCCCAAGAGACCTGTGATATTGGCAACAGTGCAGACCAGATCACAGTCTAAAAAGGAGGAGGATAATCCAATAAATACTCATCCAGATGAGATGAGGAAGGCACAGGCTGAGGACAAAACACTCAAGCCGTGTTTCAAGAAGTTGCCAAAATCTCATACACCTCCAGGCAAGGGAGAATTTTATATGAAGAACAAGCTGATATATAGGAAGGCTGGATCTGAATCCAATGGTCACGGACAGCTGGTCCTTCCCACTTCATATAGGACTAAAGTGTTGGAACTAGGGCATGCGATTCCCTTCAGTGGTCATATGGGGATCAGCGCAACAGGACAGCGTATAGCTTGTCACTATTTCTGGCCAGGGATAACTGAAGATATCAAACGATATGTAAAATCCTGTCCAGAGTGCCAACGAGTAGCACCTAAACATTGGACTGCACCAGCAACTCTGGGGGAAATGCCCATAGTGGGAACACCCTTTGAGAGAGTTGCCGTGGATCTTGTGGGACCTCTCACCCGAACCAAGAGAAGGAACAGCTACATTCTGACTCTGGTGGACACTTGTTCTATGTGGGGAGAGGCGGTAGCCCTGTCATCGATTGATTCTAAACATGTGGCAGAGGCATTACTCACAATTTTCACAAGGTTAGGCTTTCCCAATCAAATCTTGACTGATAATGGCTCTCAGTTCAAGGGGAAACTAACTGAAGAAGTTTTCAGGATCTTCCAGGCCAAACACTTCCATTGTAGTGTGTACCACCCCCAAGGGAACGGCCAAGTGGAAAGATTTAATGGCACGTTGATGTCAATCCTGAGAAAGTTGGCACACGAAAAACCAGATACGTGGGACCAGTACCTTCACGCCGCCCTCTTTGCTTATCGGGAGGTACCCCATAGTTCAACCGGTATGGCCCCGGCAACATTATTGTTTGGAAGGCCAATAAAAGGTCCACTTGAAGCGCTGTTAAGAACGTGGACTGATGAAAAGGCAGAGGAAAATATTACATCCTCATACCAATATGTGAATGAGCTGACCACTCGTTTAAAAACTGGCTGGAAACTTGCCAATGAAAATTTGAAACAAGCCAGGAAGAAACATGCTGCCTATTATAACAGGAAAGCTAAAGACAGAGATTTGGCTGTGGGAGAGAAGGTACTGCTTCTTCTACCCGGTAGCCAGAATAAGTTACAAATTGGATGGCAAGGTCCATATACAGTTCTAGAGAAGGTGTCTAGAACAAATTATAAGATAGATAAGAAGGGGAAAGAAAAAATCTATCATGTGAATCTCCTGAAGAAATATTTGGAAAGAGAACATCAGGAAGAGACACACTTGTTGACCTTGTCCATTGCCATGGAGATGAAAAAGGAACCACTTTCATCATTTGAATATCCATTACACCCCTGTGAGACAGCGGCACAGGTGAAAATCAGTACACATTTAACGAAAACTCAGAAAGAGAGAGTGCAACAGGTTCTAGATAATCATACAGAGGTGTTAACAGACCGACCAGGGCATACAAACCTATTGGAATATGATATGAAGCTGATAGACCCCACACCTGTCTGTATGAAACCCTATTCGATTCCTTTTGCTAAGGAGAAAGCTTTGAAGGAAGAGATAGACTATTTGTTGAAGGAAGGAATTATTTCACACAGTGAATCTTCGTATAGTTCCAGTGTTGTACTCTTAAGGAAGCCCTCTGGAGAACATAGACTCTGTATAGATTACAGGAGACTGAATGCTATTACAGAAGGACAGGTGGATCCATTGCCGGATACAAATCAGTTGTTTGCCAGACTAAATAAAGCTAAATATTTCTCAAAAGTGGATCTGAGTAAAGGATACTATCAGATTCCAGTAAAGCCTGAGGTTAGACCATACCTAGCTTTTAGTACCTCAGAAGGACACTATGAGTTTAACAGATTGCCATTTGGATTGAAGAATGCGCCTAGTGTCTTCTCTAGAATGATGAGAAAATTATTGGACCCTCTGAATAATCCATGTATCACAAATTTCATGGATGATATCCTTATAGCAACAGAAACATTTGAGGAACACATTGACTCTCTGAACATGCTGTTTAATCGACTTAGGGAAGCGAATTTAACAGCCCGACCAACCAAATGTTGCGTTGGATGTAAAGAATTGGAATTCTTGGGACACACAGTTTATCAGGGAAACATGACCCCTGACCCCAAGAATTTAGAGAAACTAAAGAAAGCCCCGAGACCACAAACCAAGAAAGACGTGAGATCCTTTGTCTCATTATGTGGTTTCTACCAAAAGTATATCAAAAACTTTAATTCCATATGTGCACCGTTAACTGATTTGACACGTAAGGGAAATCCAGATCGAATTACATGGACACCACAATGTGAAATGGCTTACCAAGAATTGAAGGAAAAGCTCACAAGTAAACCTATTTTGAAATTACCTGACTTAAGTCAAGAATTCATAGTAAGGACAGATGCCAGTAATATTGGGTTAGGTGCAACTCTGCTACAGAAATCAGATGCATTGGATGGGGAATTAAGCCCAGTGGCATATGCTAGCAGAAAGTTGAATAAAGCTGAAACCAATTACTCAACTAGCGAAAAGGAATGTCTTGCAGTAATATGGGCGATAAAGAAATTCAATATTTATCTGTATGGGAAGGCATTTAAGTTGCAAACGGATCACAAACCTTTGTCGTTTCTAGCACAGGCTAGACATGAGAATTCTAGATTACTCCGTTGGTCCTTATTGATGCAGCCATTTGAGTTTAGCATAGAGTATATAAGTGGAAAAACAAATCTGGGAGCGGATTTTTTAAGCCGCCATCCGTGTGATGAGAATCACCCTAAACTCCAGGAAAAATAATAAATTTCTCTATGTGTATATAGAATTATAGACTGACATATAACGTCTGTTTTAAGTGGGGAGGATTTGTCGTGAGAAATTCTAATCCACATATATAAATTAAGAAGTAAATGTAAAGCCTAACAAATAACTTCAATAAAAGGAAAGAAGAATGGTAAAGAACAGTGCTGTCACAATGACTGTACTCGAAATCCCCCTTGTTTTCTCCTTCGTCTGCAAATTGTAACGTTTCACGTTGATAGTAAAAGCCTACTGCTTCAATACCCGCTTTCTACGATAAAACGTGTACTGCCTTTCTAAGAAAAACCTTGAGATACGCAAGCTGACCTATATTTAATATTCCATTCATGTCATTTTATACACTAAGTTACCATAAACGAAAGACAGATGGACTAAGGATAGAAAGAAAGGGAGGGGCTGAAAGCCGGAACGCAGGCAATACTACCACAGTCTCGCGATACACAATTACTACCATCACGCGTGTAAGGCCACAAGCACTAGTTTTTTTTTTCAAATCGACAGTGATAAAAAACACTACCCATACGAGTTAGGTTTTAAAAACTTACAAAACGCTTATTAGGAAACATGACATTATACTGGTTTACGTTTGAAAACATTACAGTACCCAGACACCACATCGTATTCGAAGTGAACAGGAGGTAGAAGAAAATGCATATTTTGAACGCAGCCCCTTAGCCCCATTAAATTTATATATTTGGGTTCCTTAGGACTTGCTGACAAAGAATATGTTGAACGTTACGCAAATAGTCTAGGAATTAACAAATTATAGCCAAAAGAAATAGTGAGGGATGTCAGACAACACCAAAATCAGAATCGCTCAGTGGCAGATTTTCACACCACCATTGTACGGGAAATAGGCTGACATGTTACCTCCTATTTGATTGGCGGAAAGTAAATGTAAGGCTAAACACGATTAGTCGGGCTATAAATATTGATTCTTTGTTGTTAGGGAAAAGTGAGTAAGGGTACTTTTTTTTGAAAAGCTGTGTAAACATGGCACGATTGGTTAGACCCGCCAATATAGTCAATCAGAGGCGTCAGGTCAGCACCACATTTTCAAATAAACTTACTAAAGAACCAGTGCGTTGAGCGCCAGTGCATATTTTTCTAAATAAAAGCCTGGGACATCGGCAGATCGAAATTGTGCTATATTCATTGCCAGTCAACGTAACTGTGTATTATTCCATGAATTGTGGTAAGCTTGAAATATTTGATATCTTTTTAATGAAAATTGAATGTAAATTGATAATTCATGTCTGTATATATGTGTGGTTCAGTAGCGAACATGAGGTAAAGCCTATATAGTGCTCCAACCTGAACAGAAGGTGTCGGAGGAAAGTAAAACTACATGGAATTGCCAAACAGTACACTGACACCTATCTTATTAACTAGAAAGAAATAATGCTGGAATTGCAGAGGCGTAGTAACCATTAGGGAGGAGTATACTGGTGAAAATTGTTTCAGATGAAGATAGCAGTTGGCCTACCGCTCTGAACTCAGTGTTTGTTATGTATTGTGTTCAGTCTGGAAATTTATTATAAATTAGTTATGAAATAGGAGGTACAACCTTCTTGTTTCAGGGACCGTGGTCCTAAAGTTATTGAGCAGCACCTGGTCTGAGCTTTGCTGAATCTAGAGGCTGACAGCATACTCCTGGGTCCAGATAGTGACCAGTGAGGTGTCTCCAGAACACAGGGAGGCTATCGAGCAGAGGAGTCTTTTCCTGCCGCCATCACGAAAGATAAGCGTCTGTGGCCAGAGGAGCTCAACATTATGCCCCCCCTCAAAATCTGACTTTATAATAAAACAGAGGGAAAATACAGTGTTTAAATTGATAGGAACTGTGAACTTTTCCCCATACTATTCCCAAGTTAAACAAACACTTGAAGTCATGATGACAAATAACAACATAGCTTGAAAGAACAAAACCAGTATTACCTCATATTACTACTACACAACTGACACACATAGGATAATATTAATAAAATATGTCACTACAAGGTTCATATTGATAAATTCTGTACATATAAATTGTAATTACAATTGATTGTGATTCCTGGTTCACTTTGTATTTGAATCAGGACACATATTTTAGTGAAAGTAATTAATACATATTTATATTTGAAAATTTACCAGTGCCTCATTTAAGATAGTCTTATAGATTGTTAAATGTGTGTGAGTGTCACAGTGTTGTCAAGTGTGGTGGAATAAATTAAATTGTTTATCTGTCTGTTGTTGTTGTGACTTACACTTCATCATATACATACCCTAGACATTTAACGTAGTCATCACAATATTCCAGAATAATTCTGACTGAGGTATAATGTGGTAGCAAGTAAGGTTATCTGCAAAACACTACACCTATTAGATACAGATACCTTCACAGCTGATCTCAGTCAGTACACTAAGTCCCCTATAAATATTTATAACATCCCACTTTACCACAATCGTGTAGCTTCTTGCATCGGTCCGGTATCGGCCGCTGCCCCCATGTAATGTTATGATGTATGTATATAAGCGTTACTATGTCCAAGATTTACAGGAAATTCAAAGATGGCACCAAGAGATTGACAGGAAAGATAACATCAAGAGATTGACAGGAAAGATAACATCAAGAGATTGACAGGAAAGATAACATCAAGAGATTGACAGGAAAGATAACATCAAGAGATTGACAGGAAATTCTAAGATAACAACAAGAGATGGACAGGAAATTCAAAGATAACATCAAGAGATGGACAGGAAATTCAAAGATAACATCAAGAGATTGACAGGAAATTTTAAGATAACATCAATAGATGGACAGGAAATTTTAAGATAACAACAAGAGATGGACAGGAAATTCTAAGATAAAGAGATCGACAAGAAATTCTAAGATAACATCAAGAGATCGACAGGAAATTATAAGATAACATCAAGAGATTGACAGGAAATTTTAAGATAACATCAAGAGATGGACAGGAAATTCTATCAGAATGTACCATTAAGACAAGAGATACAGATGTTGAGGGTCCATTAAAGCCAACTGCGATGCAAAAAATAACATTTTATCATAACAAAAAAAAACAAAAAACATATACATTAACGATATGTGAAAATCACGTAAACTGCTGGCTGTACTCAGTAATTTAAAAAAGTAACTGTGATGAATCATAAAACAACTGAGTATTATCATTGCCACCAACATCCATGGGATCGTTCGATCCCTAGTTGAGGTGTGATTTTTTAGACCGCAAACGGCTCCGAGGTCGACTTGGCCTCATGAATTGGGAACCAGAGGAACTCTGGGAAGGTTAAGGCGGCCGGCGTGATGCTGACTGCATCACCGCTAGTGTGCCGGTGGTCAAGAAAATATGAGCCTAATACCATTTTCCCAATATGCCTCAATGGGCATTGTCACATGATATCTTATGTTGCGCACCTAGGTTTTGAAGGAATAAAAATATCTTTTGTTGCGCACATCAGCTTTGAAGGAAATGGTGCAAATGGGTGCAGTGAGTGGATTGAACAGGAAGCCTTGAGAGAAAGATGTCAGTTAGCCAGCTAGAATAGCCGTTATTCATTTCCTTATGCTCGCCTTATGATTATTAGTTTTAGGCAGTGTTGTTTGCATAATCTGATGGTAGCGGTCTGTGTTGAGCCAATCAGATGGTTTTTGCTGTTATTATTGAGGTTATATGTGTAGTATCGTGATCATTAAAAGGTAGATTGTCAGCACGCCTTCAGGTCTTGTGTGACCTCTCGCAGTTATATACGAGTTAATAAGAGGACAGTGTCATAATGACAGAGTAGATATTATACTGTGACATATTTTGGGGGTCAAGCCGGGATGCAGTGGTAATATTCAAAATATGAATTTTTTTTTAAATTAATGAAGAAAAATATCCCGTTCAACCTCTGTTGGGTTAGGGATTTCAATTCCAAATAATATGAAAAACTGCCGATATGAGAAAGTGGCATCACATTTGTCAAATCATTGTAAATAGGGACAATCACAATTTTGCTTATACGTTAAATAAATAAATTAAATTAAAAAAATAAAAATAAAAAAAAATTAACAAACAAAATCAAGAAGAAATTCTGAACAAGAATAATATTAAAGTGAAGGGGTGTAAAGGACTGGCGGTTCCAGTTATATAACTGACTTTAACAGATATTTAATTGACTTTCATCTGTTAAAAGTCATAAGCATTGTAAGAACAGCATCAGACCTTCACATTCCCAACCACTATATATTAACATTTGTTCGTGTTAAATATTGTTTGACTATATTATGCAGTTCCCTATGTCTGTCTACTCTCAACACCTCTTCTATATAGAACATTTCTTGTTAAAATGTAAGAGGTATGAACAAATGAGAATACTAATATTAGATTATTTGCAAGCATCCAACTTACCTATAAAATATGAATGAATTTTTGAAAGGCCCTTTTGATAAAATAAAAAAAAGTCAGTGCTTTAGTTAATAGTAGGGACAAGCAAGCCAAAGAAATAAATATAAAGCTGGTTTGCAAGGATTAGAAGAGCAAGCCAAAGCAATGGAGGAACAACATGAAACTGCATCTGATGCAGATCTGTCAGATTTGGAAAAGGAACCCTTAGTTACACAAATGCAGTATAAGAAGGCTAAGATGAAGGATGCTGAATGTGTTGCCAAGATAGTGATAAGCGAAGCTACTGAAGCTTCAAAGAAAGAGGGTTGGAAGACAGTAATGGATGGTCTCAAAGGAGAATGTTCTGGAATTACAGCCCAGTTAGAGTTAATATTAGCTTATAATTTCAAAAGCAAATGTGCAGCAAAAAGTAAAGAGCCACTGAAGTTGTTGATGTTTAATGCCATCAAAACGTTACCACCAGATAATTGGAACATGGATGATCTTGTTGCCTTATTGAAGATATTGTGTTATCTTGAGATACTTTTGTGATCTTTGTGGTGATGGTTGGTGCAATGACTTATGTCCTGACATAGATTGGGTGTGACCTATCAGATGCTCTGTCTAGATTGTAATTTTTGAGACATGAGTTATATCTGTGTTCGTAGGCACGATGTCTACGTACGACAGTGTCAATTTTTTTGAAATTGTCATTTATTTTGTTGTATGCTGTGATATCTATTGTTCTGAGGGAGAAGAAAACTCCGTTTTCTTTTCTGGGGAAGGGGTAGATGTCACATAATATCTTATGTTACGCACCTAGGTTTTGAAGGAATAAACATATCTTTTGTTGCGCACATCAGCTTTAAAAGAAATGGTGCAAATGGTTGCAGTGAACAGGAAGCCTTGAGAGAAAGATGTCAGTTAGCCGGCTAGAATAGCCGTAGTTCATTTCCTTATGCTCGCCTTATGATTATTAGTTTTAGGCAGCGTTGTTTGCATAATCTGATGGTAGCGGGCTGTGTTGAGCCAATCAGATGGTTTTTGCTTTTATTATTGAGGTTATATGTGTAGTATCGGGATCATTAAAAGGTAGATTGTCAGCTCGCATTCGGGTCTTATTTGTGTGACCTCTCGCAGTTATATACGAGTTAATAAGAGGACAGTGTCATAATGAAAGAGTAGATATTATACTGTGACAGGCATGTAACAGAATCCTTGGCCTTGACCTTTTACTATCATTCTTTATATCATCTTTCAGCTTCCTACGGACCACAGGCTTTACAACAAATTTACGTATCATCCGTTCAAATTATTTCCGTTTTCTGTACCCATTTCCTGTCTGTTTCCAATTCCTTGCTGTGTGATCATTTAGGCCTCAATCTATTTTTCTAACCCTGATATTCCAGGACTGCCTTGTGATGCTATCATTTATTTTACTCCAGGTGTGTCCTATCCAAAGCCAACGATTATTCCTCACCTCTTGTTCAACTGGCCCTGTCTGATTCATGTCATCAGTTCCACAAATCTTATCTTGTCACTCCATTTCACTCCTTCTATTCCATGCATCCATTGATGAAAATCGCAATAAGTAAGAATCAAAACAATAATTTTCTTGGTATATCGAACTAACTAACGACACGCTATGCTGACGGAGGGACGCAATCATTAAGATATCAACATCCAAGCGAAGGCAAACCCTTACATCCCTTGGTCCACTAGAACTTGGTGTGAACATTTTCCTTTTCCCTTAAACACGCTCAGATGTCAACTTACTTGTGTTTGACCGAAGCAGTGGTCAGCCTAATGTTGCACAAGTTTTGTAAGAAGGATGCATTTATCAACGCTTGTTGATATTTTCTGAAACAAATATTTCGATATCACTAAATTGTGACTTAAGAATACATTCATCTTGCTCGCTTCTATCCGACAGGTATCCATTTATAGGTAGGAAGATTGGAGCAAGACGCTACCTGGATCCGACCCAAATAACTTTGTCCCGAGAAGTAAACGCTGGAACAACTCTGCCACTGATGCTCACACTCTTACTACATATCACTATTTAAATAGCGTTCCTCATTAAACAATCAATATTCATGACAAATGCTTTTTTCCCGTATGACTTAGTACTGACATAACTAGGTATGTGTCACACTATTCTCATTACCCTTCTTTTTCAGGTTAGCACTAATGTGACTTTTTTGTAGTCCACCGCGACTCTTGTCTACGTAATAAATTATGTTAATCCTTTTTCCTCTTCCTCCTTCGTCGTTCGTCCTGAAAAGGACGTTGGTTGCGTTGTGTCCATTTACAGCAAATCTGCGATATTTTCGCCTTTCGGCCAACACATCCGACTTCAGCACGGCATTTTTTGGGACTGGGTTTGCCTTCCCACTTCGATCCCTACTCTCTCAGCCAGACTGCAGTGGTGCAGCCTGTTTCCAGGACCACCACTTGGATGTGGATGTGGTGAGATCAGTGATACAATTGATCAAAATTTCATTAATATTTAACTAAAGAGTTAAAAAGTAGTAAAACTATTACAAGCCCGTGTTTGTCGCCCGACATCGTCACCGATGCCTGGTGCAAGCTGTATGTTAAAAAGTGTTCGCGCTAAGAAAAATGATAAGCCTATCCCAAAACCCGCCCGCGTTTTCGTCACTCCGTCTTGAAAATTTGAAATCGACATGAAACAGTTTGCGTGCGGCATTTTGGTTTCGCTTGCTAGAGCGATAGAAATGGAGAAGGACAGAGAGTGAGAGAAGAATAAAACTAACGCTTTTATGAATCTAAAAATAAACTAATAAATTGTATTGTATCCACGTCGCATAGTAACCGAGGTTTGAAGGCTATTGCGGAGAAATCTTTATTGTATATTACCCGCCACGGCGTTAGGCTAGACCACGTAACTACGATTTAAATAACCGTTGGCACTAGGAGGAAGGGAGAGGCAGAATTGGTAGCCCAAAACTAAACATATTTTTGCATTGGCATAGCTAAGGCAGACTGACCAATGGACTACGAGACACATAGTATGTTTGGGGTTTTGTTTTTGAAAACTAAATTTAAAATTTGGTAGTCGCCTGATTTCATTGGCCAGCCAAATTGATATTAGCAAAAGCTTACAAGGCTACTGGCCATTTGAATATAAATTTTCTGTACTAAAGTACGATGAGAACAGAAGTGTTGATTGTAAAATAAATACTAATCTAACAGTCTGGACAGAGGCAGAGAAACTTAGGCCATATTTGCCAGTCATCGTTACTTGTGTTATATTTCATTGAATTTGTGGTAAGAATGATTTATTTATTAATATGCCTTATTAAAACTGCAAAAAGCTAGATACTGCTATTGGGAAAAGTGAAGGACATGCCGGGAGCAAAAATTATTGAGTCCTCATATTGAATTGTGTTTGAATGTTGCATATTGTTATTGATTATTATTATTAGATCAGAATATGTTAGCAAGCCTCTGTGTTCCATGAATACTCATCAACATGCCTAGAGCGTTTATAGTTAGGAAAAGAAGAGAAAATCATACAGAAGGAGATGTGTTTACTCCACTTTATTGTATTGAAGAAAACTATGTAAAATTTCAGTGGCGTATCCGCCATATGGACCTAAGGTGTGGTCACAGTAGGGTGTGAAGTCATATGAATTAGGTGCTGGTGCACTTGTATGCACACGAGGCTGATCCCATCCCATCATGTATAAATAGTTAATGGGAGTCTAAATCAGATATGAAAAGGCCAGGGTGTCTTTTTATTGCAGGGTTTTATTTCCTGTTACCAGCCGGTGACAGGAAACCTGATGAATATATTTGAAGACAGAAAGTCTCCAGTGAAATTGTATACTGTCTGCAGTTAGCCTGAAGGAGCTTCTGTGAGCAGCCATATTCTATGCAGAGCAGTGTTGGGCGTTTGTATCTTCATAAAAGAATATAAGGTGATGTGCCATTAGCTGGGCCATCTGACAGTTCATCGGGATAAAAAGTGTTATTCCCCAAAATTAACTATAAAGATAGGGGCATGATGACAGCAACAGCTCCTCATATACATGACTTACACTATCATGTACTAACGAACAGTCTGTGAATCCACCTACAGGAACAATATATTAATATTATTCTTATCGGACAAAGAGTCCAATTTTAGTTAATCAGTCGTTGTAAAATATATTTTCCTCATTTTCAAAGACCTGTCCAAAAGAGATTGCAGGACAGGCAGATTAAAATTGTACCAAAAAAAAGAATTAATGTTCAAAAACTTAAACCACAGACTTATTACTTTACTATTAGTGTGTTATAGTATCTTGTTTTGATGTACCATCAATTCTTTGCATTCCCTAGACACTAGCCACATCAAACACCACACACTAGAAATAAAATACAGCACCGTGTGAGATCTAGAGAGGTAGCGTTAGGTACCCTGAAACTCATCATCATTTTCATCAACTATTAGAATCAGGGTCTTACATAGCTAGACCTCACACGGTTGACACATACACAGCAATCTTTCTTTCTTATACCATCTTAACCTCTCCAGCAAATTAAACTTGCTACAGTGGAGTAGGGTCATGGTCAGCTCTGGTTCGCTGACCCTGACGCAAGCAGTCAATCTATGGGTCGCTGACCCTGACGCAAGCAGTCAAGCTATGAGTCTCTGACCCTGACGCAAGCAGTCAAGCTATGAGTCGCTGACCCTGACGCAAGCAGTCAAGCTATGAGTCGCTGACTGCATTCATTTCTCTAGCTGCGTCTTTGGTCCCTGTTAATCCTTTTGACTCGTGTCTCGCCTCGGTCTTGAATTACTTCCATTTTTATTCCGTCAATTGCCAGTGATTTATCTCAAGGATTGTTTTTTATAACTTCTTCGATTTAACGGTGATGCATAAGGTTCTTGCCGTTTGTCTATTACCCCCTCAGCAAAAGAGAACAAGTGGTAATCTTCAGACACCGCAGGGGCCACAACAGATTGGGATACCATATATTCAACAAGCTACAGATATGAACTACCGACGAATGTAACTGTGGCACAGATAAAATGACTGCCGAACATCTGCTTCAAAGATATGTAGAACAGAGAAAGCACGATGTGGCTGTCACCAGTACCATTCATGGAAAAACTCCATGGAGATGCAAATAGCCTCAAGATGACCAATGATTTCTTTGAAAATATTCAAGTAGACGTCTGAGAGTGTACGAAGATGAAGAAGATATCGGGGTGTTATGTATTTAAAGAGTATACATATGGGTGGTTGGAGTGGCAAAGAGTTTTCAGAACCGGTAGTTCTAATGATGTCATACTCCCCCCTGGTCTCCTGGGTAGTGAGATCCAATGCCTAGCCTTCTCGGAAAAGGGCGAACAAATATGAGGTGCTATGTGTAAGTTGTGCACCGTCAAAATCCCTCGGCAGTTGGAAATCGTAAAGAGTAAGCCACACGGCCGCTACCGTAGCAAAATTTTTTTTAAATTAGGTAACCTACCCACTATAAAAATATTTATAGAATGTGTGATTCCTATATATACAGACTGGGATTCTCGCCGGTGCTACGGAGTTCGTTCACTGTGCTAAGATCCTCCTTGTGTGATCTGAACTAAGGAGATCGGAGCACTGATAGAGTTATTCGTGTACAATGAAGATAGTCCTTCAAACCAAACCAGAGTGTATGCAGATACACTGTAAACGTAAAGCATATACGCTTCACGGCTACAACGGACTAAAAAAGTAAGGAAACTCAAGCATTCATGACTAGGAATGTAGTTGGACAGTAACAGTGAGACAACGAAAACTACGATAATTAGCAATGCTGATGATATGTCAACTTTACAAATACTATAATTATAAATTTGAAGAACTTAGAACTAGGCTAGAGTTCTTCACATCTTGGACACATATTAGCAAAAGATCGTAGCTGTGAAACAGACATCAAGAGAAGAATAGGACTGAACAAAGCTACATTCAGCAACATGAAGCAGATACTAACATTCACACAAACTGCAAGAATTAAAAACAAGTCATCAATTTGTATCTATAATTTTCATTACTGAATGGCGCATAAACATGGACAATGGAGAAGCAAGCAGTAGAAAGAAATGAAAACTCTGATCTATGGATATAGAAGAATGTGGCGCATCTGATAAAAATAGAACAAATTATGAAGTCCTAGAAAAATTGGAAATTAAAAAAGAAATTATGAATGAAATCAAAGTTCTAGAAACAATATTTAGGTCTTATTAAATAGACATAACACATTCCTGAAGGAAGGAAGGAATGAAGGCGTACGTTCAAAAATAAAACAGTGCGATAAATGGGAAGTTAACATCAAGAGATTGACAGGAATTAGCCTATCAGAGTTCACCATTCAGACAAGAGACAGAAGACGATGGAGATCTACTGCAACCAACCTTCCATGTTTAGATGGCAGCCGATCTGATCTGATCTCTAAACAACACACAACTAATATCTCGGAGCTCTGTCTCTCTCTCTCTCTCTCTCTCTCTCTCTATCTATCTATCTATCTATATATATATATATATATATATATATATATATATATATATATATATATATATATATATATATATATATATATATATATATATATATATATATATATACTTATCTACCTGTCTGTCTGCGAGTCTGTCTATCTAACCCCGCGAAGATCGATTAGATGCTCAAAATATTGCTTCATTTAATAATACAAAACGATATATAAATTAGCCCATATGAATCTTCAATGCTTGTCTTTTACTTCTTAACTTTTCTTTTTTCAATTTTATTCCTAATGTTATTACTTACTCCACTTGTCCCCAATTACAACCGGACACCCGGCGTGCCAGGTCATCTCATCCTCATCTCCTGACGGCCTGAAGTTGTACCAGAAGACAGCGCTGTTCTGTCGGTCACAGAGAAGAGAAATCAAAGACAAACTTGCGCAAACACTTACTGTTACACAAGAGGGAAATGATACACAAAGAGACAATTTGAAAGCAAGTACATGTACATATTAAATTACGCAAATAGCCACACGGCTTTTTTTCTGTTGGCCACACATAAGAGACGCCACTGATAAACATATTAGAATGTCAGTCGAACCATCATAAATTTACAGTATAAAGTAATTATGCCATGCATGGTATTTCTCATTTTTTTTTTATGAATTAAAAAAAAAAAATTTTTATTGATCAAAATGAGTTCTGTTTTTACTTTTGTTTTGCATATGCTATTATTGTTGTCCTGAGCTTGCCGATCTTTCGCATCCAATGTCAAGCTGTAGAATACTCGAAATTATCTACATTACGTTGTTCCTGAGACATTCTGAAACGTGTTCAGTGTGAGTTATGAGATCTAGTTTCTTGCCTGCGCATTCTATCATGGTCTGGCAAACACTTATGCCCGTAGCTGGCGCGGAATGCACAGTATGCTACCCTTTCCTCCTTCTAGCTTGACACCAGGTTCGAGTGGACTGGGAAGAGATTTAAAACAAAGCAAATTCAAGAATCCAGAGACCTTTGGAAATAGAGAGATGTGATCGTCAAAACCGGTAACCGTCGCACTCGAAGACATACTGCTGAACTTAAATTCATTTACACAATACTGAAGAGATATCACAATTAATGTGAACGCGAAAGTACAGCATTACTTTTGATACACTAGTTCGTAATTACTATAAGAAATATAATTATTAAAGGAAGCACGGGATGTATTAATAAATATTAAGCATTCATAAATTATAAAATGAATAATCGAAATGTAAATTTTTTTTTTTTTTTTTCGTACGCCCGCTAATACTCGAGGCGAAATCTCAGGTTATTATTTATGTCTAACCTGACATTGATTTTACGTGAGTATCCCTTTTTTCTTGTACAGAGACAGGTGTCCCTCGCCATTCAGGCAAATACTCTCCGATTTCGGAGGTACCCATTACAGATGGGTCGGCTCAGGAGCCGCCAATCCCTGGTCGACGACACTCCTTCAAATGTTCTCGCCAGGTCTCGAGTTAATCCAGTACAAATCCCGGTCGACGAAAAATCCTCAAATGCCGTCACCCGGGTTTGATCCTGGATCACCCGGTCGCCAGAGCGGTGTGGTAACCACTACGCTAGCGCGGCTCGAAATGTAAATGATTTGTTACCCTGTGCTTCATAGAACGAGGAAAATATACTGTGCGTTCCACGCCATCTACGGGGCTATCATAATATGCAGATCTCCCAAGAAATCGCCACGTCTTGCATAGAAGTCCGGAGCTCAAGTGATTCCTCAGAGCTTAGGTTACAATGCAGTTCTTCAACATGTTTCAGCACGAGGGTAATCGTGATGGTGGGACCACCCTGGTGCGGCCACTTGATCCACTATCGTTGGCCAGTGCTGTGCTCAAACAGTGTTTATAATTTCGTTTTAACATACTGACGTTATCTACATCTTCGTACACTCTCAGACGTCTACTTGAATGTTTTCAAAGAAAGCAGGAGTCAGTTTGAAGCTATTTGAATCTCCGTAGAGCTTTTCCACGAATGGTACTGACGTCGGCCATTTGCGCTTTACTGACATTATGATAGACACAATAAATTTAATCTGTTGTACCTGGTTAATTCTGCCCCTCTTTTAGTGTGTACTGTTCAGCTACATGGTAAGGTGCCTTTTTTTCAAGTGTGAGATGTGTTGTCTCAGCTAATATCAGCCCATGTTTCTTCATATTATAATTAAGCCAGCTTATACATTTTCCTCTCTCTGGTGTTGTTTTTCTCCTGTAGCCAGATCTGGCATTGAAGGATTGTGGTAGGAGCTGATTTAGGTTGCAATCAAACGTGGTAACAAATCATTTACATTTTGATCAGTCCTTTTATAATTTATTAATGTTGTTGTTCCTATGAACCCCCTGCGTCCTGTAATAATTTTGTTTCTTATAATAACTATTAACTAGAGTATCACAAGTAATACTGTACTTTTTCGCCCACATTAATTGTGATGTCTCTTCAGTATTGTGTAAGTAAATGTAAGTTCAATAGTATGTCTTCGAGTGCGACGGTGACCGATTTGGTTGATCATGTCTCTCCATTTCCAAAGGTCTCTGGATTCTTGAACTCGCTGTGTTTAACCAGGGGGGGAGAGAGAGAGAGAGAGAGAGAGAGAGAGAGAGAGAGAGAGAGAGAGAGAGAGAGAGAGAGAGAGAGAGAGAGACATACATACGATCCTCACAGCTGAATTCCTTTTAGCCTGGTTTCTTACCATCGACCCCTCAGAGATGTTGTTTTCCCAGTGAATTATGACTCATCATGGAGGTCTAAATCCTTGGCGCTTGGTTTCCCGTATTTGTTCTTGTATCTGCTCTTTTTAAATTCTGCAGACATGCCCACACCATCGTAACTGAGAATGTTCTACTTCGGTCTGCATAGTCTGGTGTAGATCTCGTCCCTTTAGTTATTTGCATCACCTTCTTCAAAAACCTCATTTCAGAGGTTTGAAGCTGGCTCTTGAGGGTTGTAGTCACTGCGCATGACTCGCATCCATATGTCAAGACTGGGCATAGGTGGAGCAGTATACTGTACTGCCGTGTTTTTCATCTTGCCTATTTCTCTTTTGCTGAGGAATTCTAGGTTTATGGTATGTGTCATGGGATTGCCTCCCCTTGTTTTGCAGTAATGGTCCACTAATGGTCACAACGCAAACGTATGTAAAAGTAGGTCGTCCAGGGTATCTATCTTCGCGCAAGATTACTCTTGGCAAAGATGTAGATAGAAGATCTGATAACATACCTTTATGTTTGTCTCATAATTATTTACTGTTTACAGGCCTCGGGTTTCCTTTCCTTATGTGTTATTAATGTTTATAAACTACCAAACCTACCCTCTGTCCTGTTCTTACTGTTCTAAGTCTACTATCATTTACTGGACACAGTATCACGGTCTGTGTATTGTGTGGACTGGCCTATACTGTATAATAGGGGAACAACAGAAGTGATTGCGTCATTAATAGGCTGAACTGCCCATGGTAAACTTCCGGTGTTATGTCTTGCGGTTCGCACTAATGACCTGTCATCGAAGCATCATTTTATGGTGATGCGTAGTTGGCAGGGAGGATAGTGTGATTCGCTTGCAAAGCTAAGCGGGGTTGTCGCACGGAAGGTCCAGGGTTCGAATCTTGGGTAAGCCACTCATGTCTGTTGTTTTTCTGTTGTCTAGTGTTCTTCTTCTTTATTTCGTATGAGTGCCTGATAACATACCTTTATGTTTGTCTCATATTAATTTACTGTACGGGAGCCTTCACAAGATATTCCCAGAAGTCAAGAACAAACGCTGCTTAAGGGCTGAGCAAATTTGTTAACTTATTATCTGGTCCGTCGCCTTTTGTGAAGGGGTTATGCAATGATTATGGCCCGTCAAGCCCTCAGTTGGAGTAATCCAACGAATGCCTTCTTATAAGAAATGGCTCTATATTTATATATATCTACCCTTCAAAAGAAGTTAAGGACCAGTAGGTGAAAATGACCCAAAAATAATAAAAATTATAAAAATTACATTTCATAAGCAATTAATCTGACATTGATTTTTCTCGAACGACAAACATTCAACACGTGCTGCATGGGCCACCAGCATACCGTGTGGCTAGTGTTCAGCTCAGCAAGTAGGCTGAAAAAAATGCTTCTGAGACGCCAAAATGTGGGTGTTTTTAATGATGTCTGAGCATGAAAAATATACCTGCTATTCCAAAAATGCGTGATGCATGTGAGAGACTATCGTGTTGGTCGTGAGCTGTACTCACAAAATTGTCTTTATAAGCAACACAAGTGCTGCATAACTGTGGTAAAGTGGGATGTTATAAATTTTTATAGGGGACTTAGTGTACTGAGATCAGCTGTGAAGGTATCTGTATCTAATAGGTGTAGTGTTTTACAGATAACCTTACTTGCTACCACATTTATACCTCAGTCAGAATTATTCTGGAATATTGTGATGACTACGTTAAATGTCTAGGGTTATGTAAATGATGAAGTGTAAGTCACAACAACAACAGACAGATAAACAATTTAATTTATTCCACCACACTTGACAACACTGTGACACTCACACACATTTAACACTCTATAAGACTAACTTAATTGAGTCAATGGTAAAAGTTTCAAATATATATGTATTAATTACTTTCACTATTATATATCCTGATACAACTACACAGTGAACCAGGAATCACAATCAAATGTAATCACAATTTATATGTACATAATTTATAAATATGAACCTTGTAGCGACATATTTTATTAGTATTATCCTATGTGTGTCAGTTGTGTAGTGGTACTATGAGGTAATACTGGTTTTGTTTTTCAAGCTATGTTGTTATTTGTCATCATGACGTCAAGTGTTTGTTTATCTTGGAAATAGTATGGGGAATCTTCACCGTTCCTATCAATTTAAACAATGTATTGACCCTCAGTTTTACTATAATGTCAAGTTTTGAGGGGGACACATAATGTTGAGCTCCTTTGGCCACAGAGGCTTAACTTTCGGGATGGCGGCAGGAAAAGACTCCTCTGCTCGATTGCTCCCCTGTGTTCTGGAGACACCTCACTGGTCGCTATCTGGACCCAGGAGTATGCTGTCAGCCTCTAGATTCAGCAAAGCTCCGACCAGGTGCTGCTCAATAACTTTAGGACCACAGTCCCACAATTTATGGAAATAATACACAATTACGTTGACTGGCAATGAATATGGCACAAAATCCGACCTGCCGCTGTCTCAGGCTTTTATTTAGAAAAATATAAGCTGAATCTCAACGCACTGTTGCTTTAGAAAGTTTATTTGAAAATGTGGTGCTGAACTGACGCTCCTAATTGCCTATATTGGCGGGTCTAACCAATCGAGCCATGTTTACACAAGCGTTTGAAAAAAGTACCCTTCCTTCCGTCTCCCCTAACAACAAAAGATAGTATTTGTAGCCCGACTAATCGTGTTTAGCCTTACATTTACTGCGCTCCAATCAAATAGGATTTAACATGGGGACCTATTTCCCGTACAATGGTGGTGTCAAAATCTGCCACTGAGCGATTCTGATTTTGGTGTTGTCTGACACCCTCACTATTTCTTTTGGCTATAATTTGTTAATTCCTAGACTATTTGCGTAACGTTTAACATATTCTTTGTCAGCAAGTCCTAAGGAACCCAAATATATAAATTTAATGGGGCTAAGGGGCTGCGTTCAAAATATGTATTTTCTTCTACCTCCCGTTCACTTCGATCGATGTGGTGTCTGGGTACTGTAATGTTTTCAAACGTAAACCAGTATAATGTCATATTTCCTAATAAGCATTTCTCAGGTTTTTAAAACCTAACTCTCGTATGGGTAGTGTTTTTTATCACTGTCCATTTGAAAAAAGTTAGTGCTTGTGGCCTTACACGCGTGATGGCAGTAATTGTATAGCGAGACGCGTGTTAGTGTTGCATGCGTCCCGGCTTTCAGCCCTCCCTTTCTTTCTATCCTAAGTTCATCTGTCTTTTCGTTTATGTTAACTTAGTGTATAAAATGACATGAATGGAATATTAAATATAGGTCAGCTTGCGTATCTCAAGGTTTTTCTTAGAAATGCAGTACACGTTTTATTGTGTTGTGGAGACGCGTGTATGCTGCAGTAGGCTTTTACTATCAACGTGAAACGTTACAATTTGCAGACGAATTAGAAAACAAGGGGAATTTCGAGTACAGTCATTGTGACAGCACTGTTCTTTACCATTCTTCTTTCCTTTTATTGAAGTTATTTGTTAGGCTTTACATTTACTTTTTAATTTATATATGTGGATTAGAATTTCACACGACAAATTCTCCCCACTTAAAACAGACGTTATATGTCAGTCTATAATTCTATATACACATAGAGAAATTTATTATTATTTCTGGGGCTTACGGTGATTCTCATCACACGGATGGCGGCTTAAAAAATCCGCTCCCAGATTTGTTTTTCCACTTATATACTCTATGCTAAACTCATATGGCTGCATCAGTAATGACCAACGGAGTAATCTAGAATTTTCATGTCTAGCCTGCGCTAGAAACGACAATGGTTTGTGATCCGTTTGCAACTTAAATGCCTTCCCATACAGATAAATATTGAATTTCTTTATCGCCCATATTACTGCAAGACATTCTTTTTCGCTAGTTGAGTAGTTGGTTTCAGCTTTATTCAACTTTCTGCTAGCATATGCCACTGGGCTTAATTCCCCATCCAATGCATCTGATTTCTGTAGCAGAGTCGCACCTAACCCAATATTACTGGCATCCGTCCTTACAATGAATTCTTGACTTAAGTCAGGTAATTTCAAAATAGGTTTACTTGTGAGCTTTTCCTTCAATTCTTGGTAAGCCATTTCACATTGTGGTGTCCATGTAATTCGATCTGGATGTCCTTTACGTGTCAAATCAGTTAACGGTGCACATATGGAATTAAAGTTTTTGATATACTTTTGGTAGAAACCACATAATGAGACAAAGGATCTCACGTCTTTCTTGGTTTGTGGTCTCGGGGCTTTCTTTAGTTTCTCTAAATTCTTTGGGTCAGGGGTCATGTTTCCCTGATAAACTGTGTGTCCCAAGAATTCTAATTCTTTACATCCAACGCAACATTTGGTTGGTCGGGCTGTTAAATTCGCTTCCCTAAGTCGATTAAACAGCATGTTCAGAGAGTCAATGTGTTCCTCAAATGTTTCTGTTGCTATAAGGATATCATCCATGAAATTTGTGATACATGGATTATTCAGAGGGTCCAATAATTTTCTCATCATTCTAGAGAAGACACTAGGCGCATTCTTCAATCCAAATGGCAATCTATTAAACTCATAGTGTCCCTCTGAGGTACTAAAAGCTAGGTATGGTCTAACCTCAGGCTTTACTGGAATCTGATAGTATCCTTTACTCAGATCCACTTTTGAGAAATATTTAGCTTTATTTAGTCTGGCAAACAACTGATTTGTATCCGGCAATGGATCCACCTGTCCTTCTGTAATAGCATTCAGTCTCCTGTAATCTATACAGAGTCTATGTTCTCCAGAGGGTTTCCTTAAAAGTACATCACCGGAACTATACGAAGATTCACTGTGTGAAATAATTCCTTCCTTCAACAAATAGTCTATCTCTTCCTTCAAAGCTTTCTCCTTAGCAAAAGGAATCGAATAGGGTTTCATACAGACAGGTGTGGGGTCTATCAGTTTCATATCATATTCCAATAAGTTTGTATGCCCCGGTCGGTCTGTTAACACCTCTGTATGATTATCTAGAACCTGTTGCACTCTCTCTTTCTGATTTTTTTCGTTAAATGTGTACTGATTTTCACCTGTGCCGCTGTCTCACAGGGATGTAATGGATATTCAAATGATGAAAGTGGTTCCTTTTTCATCTCCATGGCGATGGACAAGGTCAACAAGTGTGTCTCTTCCTGATTTTCTCTTTCCAAATATTTCTTCAGGAGATTCACATGATAGATTTTTTCTTTCCCCTTCTTATCTATCTTATAATTTGTTCTAGACACCTTCTCTAGAACTGTATATGGACCTTGCCATCCAATTTGTAACTTATTCTGACTACCGGGCAGAAGAAGCAGTACCTTCTCTCCCACAGCCAAATCTCTGTCTTTAGCTTTCCTGTTATAATAGGCAGCATGTTTTTTCCTGGCTTGTTTCAAATTTTCATTGGCAAGTTTCCAGCCAGTTTTTAAACGAGTGGTCAGCTCATTCACATATTGGTATGAGGATGTAATATTTTCCTCTGCCTTTTCATCAGTCCACGTTCTTAACAGAGCTTCCAGTGGACCTTTTATTGGCCTTCCAAATAATAATGTTGCCGGGGCCATTCCGGTTGAACTATGGGGTACCTCCCGATAAGCAAAGAGGGCGGCGTGAAGGTACTGATCCCATGTATCTGGTTTTTCGTGTGCCAACTTTCTCAGGATCGACATCAACGTGCCATTAAATCTTTCCACTTGGCCGTTCCCTTGTGGGTGGTACACACTACAATGGAAGTGTTTGGCCTGGAAGATCCTGAAAACTTCTTCTGTTAGTTTCCCCTTGAACTGAGAGCCATTATCAGTCAAGATTTGATTGGGAAAGCCTAACCTTGTGAAAATTGTGAGTAATGCCTCTGCCACATGTTTAGAATCAATCGATGACAGGGCTACAGCCTCTCCCCACATAGAACAAGTGTCCACCAGAGTCAGAATGTAGCTGTTCCTTCTCTTGGTTCGGGTGAGAGGTCCCACAAGATCCACGGCAACTCTCTCAAAGGGTGTTCCCACTATGGGCATTTCCCCCAGAGTTGCTGGTGCAGTCCAATGTTTAGGTGCTACTCGTTGGCACTCTGGACAGGATTTTACATATCGTTTGATATCTTCAGTTATCCCTGGCCAGAAATAGTGACAAGCTATACGCTGTCCTGTTGCGCTGATCCCCATATGACCACTGAAGGGAATCGCATGCCCTAGTTCCAACACTTTAGTCCTATATGAAGTGGGAAGGACCAGCTGTCCGTGACCATTGGATTCAGATCCAGCCTTCCTATATATCAGCTTGTTCTTCATATAAAACTCTCCCTTGCCTGGAGGTGTATGGGTTTTGGGCAACTTCTTGAAACACGGCTTGAGTGTTTTGTCCTCAGCCTGTGCCTTCCTCATCTCATCTGGATGAGTATTTATTGGATTATCCTCCTCCTTTTTAGACTGTGATCTGGTCTGCACTGTTGCCAATATCACAGGTCTCTTGGGATTCCCCAAGAAGACATATCTACACCCCAATATCAGAGGGTAGATTGGCTCATTTATCACTGCTGCTTTTATGATCCCTTCCACATATCGCGTTTTCACCTTTATCCGGGCGACGGGAAGTGTCATGGTAGCTACATCCTTGGTTGCAGTTTGAATCTACACTGTTTCTGTGGTGTATTGATCTGCCTGCACCAGGTGAGAACTCACAACGGAATCATAATCTAAATCTGTATCATATAAACACCTTATGGTGACACCACTACAGATGACATCTTCACACACTGGGGGATGGTATGGTTCCTGTAGTTCCGCAGGTTTGACCTTTTTTTTCTTTTTTCCAGATGTCATAGCAGCACAATGAGGAGGTTTCCTTCTACAATGGTCAGTGTCATGATTGTTCATCTTACAATTTTTACACCATCTCTTTCCTTGGTTGAAAGATTTTCTTTCATCATATTTCCTTTCATCGAATTGTGGGGTTTTATTTTTATTGTCATACCGTGGCCTATCAAATTGGTGCTTACCTTTGTTTTGATCTCTAGGATCAAATTTATTAAAGTTCTGTGGTGCCCTAAAATTTTCTACCTGTTTCTTTTTATTACCTGATACCTCTGCCTGAGCCGCTTGATACCATTCTGCAACATTTAGCAACTCACCCAGCCTCTCTTTCTGCAGCCAATTTCTTCTCTTCTCTTTCTGCAGTCAATCTTCTTTCTTCTGCTTCCAATTTCTTAGCCTCAGCCTCAATCTGCAGCCTCCTAGTCTCAGCCTCAGCCTCAAATTGTAACTTCTTAATTTCCCTTTCAGCCTCTAACCTCTTATCTTCGGCCAACTTTTCAGATTCTAATTTTCTTTCGGCCTCTTTTTCTAATCTTCTTTCTTCCCGTTCAATATATTTGTCGCATTCAGCAGTGGCATAAGCAATCATAATTTGCCCGTCCATTCCTAACTCTTTTGCCATCTGCACAGCAGCAGATCGAAATTTGGCCAGGTCCGCCATTTTCTAACAGGTAAATTTATGTAATGTCTAACTAAACAATACAATCTGTAATTACTTATCCAAAGACACCACAGGCACTGAGAGCTCAACGTTATTTATTTTCACCCAAGGATACCTTTTTAATTTCCATTATTCCCTGAAGTGAATTACCCCCAATATTTTTAATAGGGAAAGATTCAAAATCCCGGGAGTGAGACCCCAATATATGTGGTAAAGTGGGATGTTATAAATTTTTATAGGGGACTTAGTGTACTGACTGAGATCAGCTGTGAAGGTATCTGTATCTAATAGGTGTAGTGTTTTACAGATAACCTTACTTGCTACCACATTTATACCTCAGTCAGAATTATTCTGGAATATTGTGATGACTACGTTAAATGTCTAGGGTTATGTAAATGATGAAGTGTAAGTCACAACAACAACAGACAGATAAACAATTTAATTTATTCCACCACACTTGACAACACTGTGACACTCACACACATTTAACACTCTATAAGACTAACTTAATTGAGTCAATGGCAAAAGTTTCAAATATATATGTATTAATTACTTTCACTATTATATATCCTGATTCAACTACACAGTGAACCAGGAATCACAATCAAATGTAATCACAATTTATATGTACATAATTTATAAATATGAACCTTGTAACGACATATTTTATTAGTATTATCCTATGTGTGTCAGTTGTGTAGTGGTACTATGAGGTAATACTGGTTTTGTTTTTCAAGCTATGTTGTTATTTGTCATCATGACGTCAAGTGTTTGTTTATCTTGGAAATAGTATGGGGAATCTTCACCGTTCCTATCAATTTAAACAATGTATTGACCCTCAGTTTTACTATAATGTCAAGTTTTGAGGGGGACACATAATGTTGAGCTCCTCTGGCCACAGAGGCTTAACTTTCGTGATGGCGGCAGGAAAAGACTCCTCTGCTCGATTGCTCCCCTGTGTTCTGGAGACACCTCACTGGTCGCTATCTGGACCCAGGAGTATGCTGTCAGCCTCTAGATTCAGCAAAGCTCCGACCAGGTGCTGCTCAATAACTTTAGGACCACAGTCCCACAATTTATGGAAATAATACACAATTTCGTTGACTGGCAATGAATATGGCACAAAATCCGACCTGCCGCTGTCTCAGGCTTTTATTTAGAAAAAATATAAGCTGAATCTCAACGCACTGTTGCTTTAGAAAGTTTATTTGAAAATGTGGTGCTGAACTGACGCTCCTAATTGCCTATATTGGCGGGTCTAACCAATCGAGCCATGTTTACACAAGCGTTTGAAAAAAGTACCCTTCCTTCCGTCTCCCCTAACAACAAAAGATAGTATTTGTAGCCCGACTAATCGTGTTTAGCCTTACATTTACTGCACTCCAATCAAATAGGATTTAACATGGGGACCTATTTCCCGTACAATGGTGGTGTCAAAATCTGCCACTGAGCGATTCTGATTTTGGTGTTGTCTGACACCCTCACTATTTCTTTTGGCTATAATTTGTTAATTCCTAGACTATTTGCGTAACGTTTAACATATTCTTTGTCAGCAAGTCCTAAGGAACCCAAATATATAAATTTAATGGGGCTAAGGGGCTGCGTTCAAAATATGTATTTTCTTCTACCTCCCGTTCACTTCGATCGATGTGGTGTCTGGATACTGTAATGTTTTCAAACGTAAACCATTATAATGTCATATTTCCTAATAAGCATTTCTCAGGTTTTTAAAACCTAACTCTCGTATGGGTAGTGTTTTTTATCACTGTCCATTTGAAAAAAGTTAGTGCTTGTGGCCTTACACGCGTGATGGCAGTAATTGTATAGCGAGACGCGTGCTAGTGTTGCATGCGTCCCGGCTTTCAGCCCTCCCTTTCTTTCTATCCTAAGTTCATCTGTCTTTTCGTTTATGTTAACTTAGTGTATAAAATGACATGAATGGAATATTAAATATAGGTCAGCTTGCGTATCTCAAGGTTTTTCTTAGAAAGGCAGTACACGTTTTATTGTGTTGTGGAGACGCGTGTATGCTGCAGAAGGCTTTTACTATCAACGTGAAACGTTATAATTTGCAGACGAATTAGAAAACAAGGGGAATTTCGAGTACAGTCATTGTGACAGCACTGTTCTTTACCATTCTTCTTTCCTTTTATTGAAGTTATTTGTTAGGCTTTACATTTACTTTTTAATTTATATATGTGGATTAGAATTTCAGACGACAATAACCATTGCTCAACAATATACCTCAACGACGAAAGCTGAGTGTTGTGGATAAAGGAAGAGCCATTGCGTGGGTTGCAGGAAGATCTTACTGTCCGAAATGTCGCTCAGAGGCTTGCATGAAAATAGTGTTGATTGTCACTGATAAGCTTGTCATGTTATATTTTGAAGTGCTGTGTTTTTATTGTTTATTTTCATTTCACTTTGCACCATTAATAAAAATGGTCCTTAACTTCTTTTGAAGGGTATATATATATATATTATATATATATATATATATATATATATATATATATTTTATATATATATATATATATATATATATAAATATATATAATATATATATTATATATATATATATATAATATATTATATGTAAAGTTATATATATATATATATATATATATATATATATATATATATATATATATATATATATATATATATATATATATATATATATAAAGAAAAACTGGCTCATACGTTTGCTTTCGTACAAATAAACTGAATCAACTATTATTGTTTAGTTTAAAATAACATACAACAAATTTAATAGTCAATTAGTTCAACAAGTTAAAATAAAGAGTAAATGGGGTGAAAGTTATATAAAATTTTTCCTCATTGAGGTTTTGGTAGGGCGTTATTAATGTCCGTATTTTTGCTGTAGCCTGTTATATAAAACTTAGCTCCAGATGAGTCCTACAGCTGTGGTTTCCGCCACTTCTTTTGGTGATGAGTACACTTCTCCACATAATTCGTCCACTGTAGGCGGTTGGTGGTGATACTCTTCTCTCACACTAGTGGCGTAGGAACTTCAGTACGGTACTTAAGTCTGATGTCTTGTAACCACGAACTGTGACAAATTAGAAAGAAACAAATGCCTCAGCACATTTGTTCTCCGAAAACTAACAGGCCCAATTGCATGCGCTCCACCCACTGTAGTGGTGTTTGATGGTATTGTATGATGGTGATATTACTAAATGTAATTGTATGAGGCCAGCTGTGAAGGCTCCTGAGATAAAATGTAGTTGTGAATTGTCAGAAGGCCTTTCTTGCTACCACTACGACCTCACACTTAATTTTTTTTAATGAATGTGGCTACGTAAAGTGTCTAGGGTTATGATATGTAGTGTGGTATAATAGGTTATAGATATACCCACAGATATTTAACAAGACTAATAATATTAATAAATGTTAAAATACACTGAACTAACTCACGTGTGTAAAATTTTTTGATAGAATTATATTACATTTATTTTGTTCTGGATCAATTTTTTAGGTTGACCAGAACTTAAAAGGATTTAGAGATTATGAAAGAAATGCATGGAATATTATATCATAAATGCAATAGTGTACATATATATGTACTATACTAGTTAGTTTTATTAAAATGTTCTAGTAGTCATCTACTTGGGAGGATAGTTAATGTTTGTGCCGTTGGGGTGGCCTCATCACACCTGTCTATATTGACTACACAGTGTCCAGAAAATGGTGGGAATTTTTATGGGGTATTAGTCACTACAAAGCGTTGGTGAATGTCCAGCAGACCAGAGGCTCACTCATCTTGTCTATGTAGCTCTGGTGCTGAAATCTGATGGTCCCACCTCTCCGTGCTGGCGGGCAATAATGGTGGTCTCTGTCACAAGTACTGCACAGATACACTCGAGTAAAGTCACCAACTGAATAGACACTGCTTTGTTGACAACAGAAACTCACAGCTCTGCAATCAAAGTATGGGCCATGTGTCAAAATCTATTCTCTACCCACGTCTGGACACAACACTGACACAACAACCACATCATACAGACAGGTCAGATCTCTCTGACCAAACAGCACATTTACCATGGTGGTTTTACATCAGATAGATCCTCCCAGACTATAGATTCTGAAAAATATTTATTAGTTTTCTGCCCTAAAAGAGGATAGGTAATATGTTTCATTATTCTCAACACTTGATCTGTCTTGCCTAACCCTTGCTGGAGTTTATGTACATTGTTGGTCCCTAGACCCTGACTAGGGCGGGGGTCTAGAGCAAATCCCTACTTGTTTGTAAGGCTAGATTTCGATATGGCAGTATCAAATCACTCGAACATGAAACAATATTCAAAATATATAAGGAAATAATTTCAATCTTACCAGATTATGAATAAATAACACAGAATTGCTAGCAAAACTCAGCTGAGCTGCTGGCTATAGTATGGCGTCCCTAAATTTATTTCACTTTCTTTCATATGGAAATCACCACACTTTAAAATCTGTGTCTATCACTGAACAACTATTGAAGAATGGCCCCAATGCGCGTCTGAGCGCTAATAATATGATTGTCTGTGGCCAATCACTGCCTAGGTTTATTTTAAATTCAAATTTCCTACCCTAAAGTCATTTCAGTCATGCTTCAGTCAAGTATGGATGGTTATCTGTTAGTCTGTCCGTCTCTACTTGTGTTTCTACAAAAATGTACTTGATTTTTGAACCAACCTTTCTCTCCCCTCCAAAATTTTGTCGTTAAAAGTTATATTTAGACACAGCCACCACAACCTCCCTCTCTTCCATACTACGTAGATTTAAACACCTGCGTCTCGAGGTCGTGTCTTTTTTGTGCAAATAGCGACACTTTTAGATTCAATACAGTCTGTCGATGATGTGAACAACACTGTCTTTTGTCATTATCTTCAATATTATCTATCCGTCTGTAAAATTAAGACCATATTAGTTCACTGCTCAGAATAGGCCATCCGGCCAGCTAATTTTTATATTCCTAACATTAATATTAAGAAAAAAGTACTTTTTAAATTTTGTAATATTCCTAACATCTGCGTTTAGCCGCTGAATTCAAATCAAGGGCTTGGGATCGCGCAAAAGCGTCCATTCCGTTCCTCGTGTCAATTTGGGGGACGGGACTTTTCTCCGTGCCCCCCCCCCCCCCAATTGCGTCTCCTTAGCCTTTCTAGTCTCACGCAATCTTTCCAGTCATATTTTTTTCCTTTTTGATCCGCCGTTCCCCTCCTGTCTAGCAAGTCAATTTTTATGGAGGGTGATGACCCGCGGTCTAGGCGATCATGTACTATCCGCAGCCTACGCATTATGTTTTTATCCTTAAATGTTATCTTTGGAGGTATTTTACCGTTGTATCTCTGTCAATTTCACTACACATCTCCCCACTTGAAAACATGCCTATGGCAAGTTCCAAAACCAGCGATACACATAGGTAAAATTACTCCTCACGTCTGCCACTACTCTAATTTTGATCACAGGGGTGCCGACTGAGGAAATCTGCACCGACATTCAATTTGCCTGGGATATATTGGATACTAAACTGATAAGGTTGAAGCAATAAAGACCACCTCAGCAATCTTGCGTTTTCATGCTTAGCCTGAGACAAGAACACGAGAGGCTGATGGTCCGTCTCCACCACAAAAGTCCTACCATACAGATAGATTTGAAACTTCTTTATTGCCCAGATTAATGCTAAACATTCTTTTTCGCTTGTGGAGTATCCTTGTTCCGCCTTATTCAATTTGCGGCTTGCATAAGCGACTGGTTTCAGTTCCCCATCAGGTGAAGATGATCTTTGCAACAAAGCCCCTCCGAGTCCTACATTACTTGCATCGGTTCTTAAGACAAAGTCCTGTGTCAAATCAGGCAGTTTGAGAATAGGCTTGCTAGTGAGTTTTTCCTTTAACTCTTGGAACGCTAGTTCACATTGTGCAGTCCAAATAATTTTATCTGGAAGTCCCTTGCGAGTCAGATCAGTCAGAGGAGCACAAATAGCGTTAAAATTTTTGATGTATTTCTGATAAAATCCGCATAACGACACGAATGATCGCACGTCCTTTTTTGTTTGCGGCCTAGGTGCTCTCTGCAGTTTTTCCAAGTTCTTAGGATCAGGGGTCATATTACCCTGATATACAGTGTGTCCCAAGAATTCCAACTCTTTGCATCCAATACAACATTTTGTTGGCCTAGCAGTTAAGTTCGCCTCCCGAAGTCTATCAAACAACATCTCCAGAGCTTCAATGTGTTCTTCAAATGTCTCTGTGGCGACGAGAATATCATCCATGAAATTCGTGATACATGGGTTATTCAGGGGATCCAACAATTTGCGCATCATCCTTGAAAACACACTCGGAGCATTTTTCAGTCCGAATGGTAGCATATTGAATTCATAATGTCCATCCGAAGTGCTAAAAGCCAAATAAGGTCTCACTTCAGGCTTCACTGGGATCTGGTAATAGCCTTTACTAAGATCCACCTTTGAAAAGTATTTTGCCTTGTTCAGTCTGGCAAATAACTGTTTTGTGTCTGGTAATGGATCCACTTGTCCTTCTGTGACAGCATTCAGTTTCCTGTAATCTATGCACAGTCTGTGTTCCCCAGACGGTTTTCTCAACAAAACGACACTAGAACTAAAAGATGATTCACTGTGCGAAATAATCCCCTCCTTCAACAAATACTCTATTTCTTCCTTCAATGCCTTCTCCTTCGCGAACGGAATAGAATAGGCTCTCATACAGATTGGGTTTGAGTCTACCAGTTTCATGTCATACTGTAGCAAATTTGTATGGCCTGGTTTATCTGTTAATACATCTGTATGTTCCTCCAGAACCTGTTGAACTCTCTCCCTCTGGTTTTTAGTCAGGTGCTTACTGACTTTTACCTGTGCTGCTGTTTCACAAGGATGTAATGGGTATTCATGTGAGGTGAGTGGTTCTTTTTGCATCTGGGTTGCAATAGCCAAGGTCAATAAGGGGGTGCTTTCCTGGAGTGGTCTGTCCAGATACTTCTTTAACAGGTTTACATGATAAACTTTCTCCTTCCCCTTTTTGTCAATTTTATAGTTTGTTCTAGACACCTTCTCTAGAACCGTATATGGACCTTGCCAACCAATTTGTAATTTATTCTGGCTTCCGGGTAGTAGAAGCAGCACCTTCTCTCCGACTGCCAGTTCCCTGTCCTTTGCCTTCCTATTAAAATATGCTGCATGTTTCTTCCTGGCTTGTTTCAAATTATCATTTGCCAGTTTCCATCCAGCTTTCAAACGAGTGGTCAGTTCGTTCACATATTGATACGATGAGGTAACAGTCTCTTCCGCCTTCTCATCTGTCCAGGTCCTTAATAGAGCTTCTAATGGACCTTTTATTGGCCTCCCAAATAGCAGAGTTGCGGGAGCCATCCCGGTTGAACTATGTGGTACCTCCCGGTACGCAAACAATGCGGCGGGCAGGAATTGATCCCACAGATCCGGTTTTTCGTGTGCCAGCTTTCTCAGGATAGAAATGAGAGTCCCGTTGAACCTCTCTACCTGGCCGTTCCCTTGTGGATGGTACGGACTACAATGAAAGTGTCTGGCTTGAAATAGCTTAAAAACTTCTTCCGTTAGTTTCCCCTTGAACTGAGAACCATTATCCGTCAAGATTTGATGCGGGAATCCTAATCGGGTAAATATTGTAAGTAGTGCCTCTGCTACATGTTTTGAATCAATTGATGGCAGGGCTACCGCCTCTCCCCACATAGAACAAGTGTCCACCAGAGTAAGGATGTAACTGTTCCTCCTCTTGGTCCGAGTGAGAGGTCCTACAATATCCACTGCAACCCTCTCAAAAGGTGTTCCCACTATGGGCATTTCCCCTAGAGTTGCAGGAGCAGTCCAGTGCTTTGGAGCTACCCTTTGACATTCTGGGCAGGATTTGACATATCTTTTTATATCCTCCGTTATCCCTGGCCAGAAGTAATGACAAGCTATACGCTGTCCTGTGGCGCTGATCCCCATGTGACCACTGAAGGGAATCGCATGCCCGAGTTCCATCACTTTATCTCTATATGAAGTGGGAAGAACCAGCTGGTTGTGACCATTTGTTCCAGTTCCGGCCTTCCTGTATAAGAGTTTGTTCTTCATGAAATATTCCCCCTTGCTCGGAGGTGTGTGGCATTTGGGCAATTTTTTAAAACAGGGCTTGAGTGTCCTATCCTCAGCCTGCGCCTTCCTCATCTCCTCTGGATGAGCATTTATAGGTTCACCTTCTTCCTCCTTCTTCTGTGACCTGGTCTGCACTGTCGCCATGATCACAGGTTTCTCGGGATTCCCCAAGAAGACGTATCTACACCCCAATATCAGAGGGTAGATTGGTTCATCTATCACTGCTGCTCTGATTTCTCCTTCCACATAGCGAGTTTTCACCGTTATCCTTGCGATGGGAAGTGTCATGAGTGGTATGTCCTTAGTCGCCCCTTGTATTTCCACTGTTTCTGTGGTATACTGACTTGGGTCCACTAGGCTAGACTTCACAACTGAATCATAATCCAAACCTGTATCATAAAGGCACCTTATGGTGACCCCATTACAAATAACATCCTCACAAACTGGGGGTGATAAGGTTCCTGTTGTCCCTTAGGATTAACCTTTAATCTTTGCGTCCCCGACTTCATTGCAGCAATGTTTGAAGGTTTCCTTCTACAAAATTCGGTGTTATGGTTATCCTTCTTGCACCATTTACACCATCTTTTTCCTTGGTTCAACGGTTTTCTTTCATTGAACTTTTGGTCATTGAACTGTGAGTTTCTGTCGCGATAGTCATTTCTTGGCCGCTCAAAGTTTGTCCTACCTTTATTTCCCTGCTCTCTATTATCAAATTTATTAAATTGCTGTGGAGCTTTAAAATTGTCTATGTGCTTCTTTTTAGCACCACTTACCTCTGCCTGAGCTGCCTGATACCTCTCAGCAACATTTAAAATTTCCCCCAACTTCTCTGCACCTTGTTCCATGAGAAATTTTCTCATGTCTGGAGCCATGGACTCTCTCAATTGCTCAATCATGATCATTTCTTTAAGATCTTGGGTCTTCCCCAGAGCCGTCCATTTCTCCAAATAGGTTTCTAGTCTAGCAGAGAATTGGTGGTATGTCTCCCCAGACAACAGTTTGGCATTTCTAAATTTCTTACGATAAAATTCACCATTCTTCTCGTACCTTAATAACAAAGCCTGCTTTAACATGTCATAATTGTCTTGGTCTTCCCTGTTCATTTTGGCAAATACTTCATAAGAAGTACCTCTCAATCCCTGTGATAGCTTTAAACTCCACCTCTCTCTCTCTAACCCATATGTAGTAGCTAATAACTCAAAACGTCCTAGGTACCCCTCTATGTCATCGTCTTTTTCAACAAAATGGTCTAAATGAAACCCCATAGCTGAGTTTGAGGCTCCCAGACTGGGCGTAGCATCTGAGGCAAAAGGGCTGGCACCATTTTCAGGAGCCGGGCCTTGTAATTCCAGCTCCCTTAGTCGTAATTCGTGCTCCCTCTGCAACCTTCTATCTTCTGCCTCCCTTTCGGCAGTCAACCTTTTTTCTTCTGCCTCCCTTTGCTGTCGTTTTTCTTCTGCCTCAATCTGCAGCCTCTTAATTTCTCTATCAGCCTCAATTTGTAACCTCTTCTCTTCAGCTAACCTTTCAGCCTCTAATTTTCTTTCAGCCTCTTTTTCTAATCTCCTTTCTTCCCGTTCAATATATTTATCACATTCAGCCGTTACGTATTGAATTAAAATTTGACCATCCATTCCCATCTCCTTCGCGGTGAGCACAGCAGCTGATCTAAATTTTGCCAGCTCCGCCATACTTTTTAGACAATATAATAATATACAAGCTAAATCTCTAACCAGTAAATACACTAAGTACTTCTTATGACTATAGTCTAACTAATTCTAACTAACCAGTTAACTAATTAATTATTACTGGCTGTGAAGATTCACCAACTTTTATCTGCAGGGACACTTTTAATTTTAAAGGGAATTTTACAATTTATTTCCCTACTTTTATTTCTCCCACCAGGAGATCCTAATATTACTGTTGGGCTAATTATCCCTGGACAAGACCCCAATTTATGTAGTGGTGTTTGATGGTATTGTATGATGGTGATATTACTAAATGTAATTGTATGAGGCCAGCTGTGAAGGCTCCTGAGATAAAATGTAGTTGTGAATTGTCAGAAGGCCTTTCTTGCTACCACTACGACCTCACACTTAATTTTTTTTTTAATGAATGTGGCTACGTAAAGTGTCTAGGGTTATGATATGTAGTGTGGTGTAATAGGTTATAGATATACCCACAGATATTTAACAAGACTAATAATATTAATAAATGTTAAAATACACTGAACTAACTCACGTGTGTAAAATTTTTTGATAGAATTATATTACATTTATTTTGTTCTGGATCAATTTTTTAGGTTGACCAGAACTTAAAAGGATTTAGAGATTATGAAAGAAATGCATGGAATATTATATCATAAATGCAATAGTGTACATATATATGTACTATACTAGTTAGTTTTATTAAAATGTTCTA
Organism: Oreohelix idahoensis; assembly: GCA_024509875.1. Taxonomy (NCBI): domain Eukaryota; kingdom Metazoa; phylum Mollusca; class Gastropoda; order Stylommatophora; family Oreohelicidae; genus Oreohelix; species Oreohelix idahoensis. The sequence continues at coordinate 248,188 of JAMPIV010009535.1, read as the reverse complement.
GTAGTCATCTACTTGGGAGGATAGTTAATGTTTGTGCTGTTGGGGTGGCCTCATCACACCTGTCTATATTGACTACACAGTGTCCAGAAAATGGTGGGAATTTTTATGGGGTATTAGTAACTACAAAGCGTTGGTGAATGTCCAGCAGACCAGAGGCTCACTCATCTTGTAGTTGTAGCTCTGGTGCTGAAATCTGGTGGTCCCACCTCTCCGTGCTGGCGGGCAATAATGGTGGTCTCTGTCACAAGTACTGCACAGATACACTCGAGTAAAGTCACCAACTGAATAGACACTGCTTTGTTGACAACAGAAACTCACAGCTCTGCAATCAAAGTATGGGCCATGTGTCAAAATCTATTCTCTACCCACGTCTGGACACAACACTGACACAACAACCACATCATACAGACAGGTCAGATCTCTCTGACCAAACAGCACATTTACCATGGTGGTTTTACATCAGATAGATCCTCCCAGACTATAGATTCTGAAAAATATTTATTAGTTTTCTGCCCTAAAAGAGGATAGGTAATATGTTTCATTATTCTCAACACTTGATCTGTCTTGCCTAACCCTTGCTGGAGTTTATGTACATTGTTGGTCCCTAGACCCTGACTAGGGCGGGGGGTCTAGAGCAAATCCCTACTTGTTTGTAAGGCTAGATTTCGATATGGCAGTATCAAATCACTCGAACATGAACCAATATTCAAAATATATAAGGAAATAATTTCAATCTTACCAGATTATGAATAAATAACACAGAATTGCTAGCAAAACTCAGCTGAGCTGCTGGCTATAGTATGGCGTCCCTAAATTTATTTCACTTTCTTTCATATGGAAATCACCACACTTTAAAATCTGTGTCTATCACTGAACAACTATTGAAGAATGGCCACAAATGCGCTCTTAGCGCTAATAATATGATTGTCTGTGGCCAATCACTGCCTAGGTTTATTTTAAATTCAAATTTCCTACCCTAAAGTCATTTCAGTCATGCTTCAGTCAAGTATGGATGGTTATCTGTTAGTCTGTCCGTCTCTACTTGTGTTTCTACAAAAATGTACTTGATTTTTGAACCAACCTTTCTCTCCCCTCCAAAATTTTGTCGTTAAAAGTTATATTTAGACACAGCTCCCACCAATGTCCCTTCGCTTCCATACTAAGTAGATTTGAACACCTGCGTCTCGAGGTCGTGTTTTTTTTGTGCAAATAGCGACACTTTTAGATTCAATACAGTCTGTCGATGATGTGAACAACACTGTCTTTTGTCATTATCTTCAATATTATCTATCCGTCTGTAAAATTAAGAACATATTTGTTCACTGCTCAGAATGGGCCATCCGGCCAGCTAATTTTTATATTCCTAACATTAATATTAAGAAAAAAGTACTTTTTAAATTTTGTAATATTTCGAACATCTGCGTTTAGCCGCTGAATTCAAATCAAGGGCTTGGTATCGCAAAAGCGTCCATTCCGTACCTCGTGTCAATTTGGGGGACGTGACTTTTCTCCGTTTCCCCCCCAATTGCGTCTCCTTAGCCTTTCTAGTCTCACGCAATCTTTCCAGTCATATTTTTTCCTTTCATCCGCCGTTCCCCTCCTGTCTAGCAAGTCAATTCTTATGGAGGGTGATGACCCGCGGTCTGGGCGATCATGTCTATCAGCAGCCTACGCATTATGTTTTTATCCTTATATGTTATCCTTGGAGGTATTTTACCGTTGTATCTCTGTCAATTTCACTACACCCACGAATGTTAACCTCTCAGAAGAATTAAATTCCCGAGCCCACAATGTAATTCAGAGAATATGATGAAAATTCACCAATATCCTTCTGGGTTTTAACATGGAAATTGCGTCTGGAGTGCGTGAATAATGATTTGCCTTAATTACAATTAAAATGGTATATAAATCTCACAAAATGATTCTATACACCTTAAGCACATGTGATGTAATTATCACTCATTACTCATCCTTACACTCGTCTGAGTTCTGGGGTCATCTCTGCTGTCGGGTCTCCCCACACGACTAGTCAGAAACAATCATCTGCTCTTGCAGTAGTGGTTCATGCATATACTATTTTCATATGTTGAGGTTGCCAGCCTCATATATAACCACGTAGCAAAAAACCTGTAAAAGTTACATTAGTAAATAGTTGTTTACACTTACCCTAAAATTTTGGGAATACACACTTCTCCTGGCGCAGATTAGAATGGACCCATAGCCCTGTATTTAGATGCTGTTCGAATCACTTAAGTCTGAGAAATTCCTCTTATGACCAGTGAAACACTTGGTCTGGAAATCTATAATTCCTCTTATGACGGGTGAAACACTTGGTCTGGAAATCTATAATTCCTCTTATGACCCCTTGGGATAAAATTCCCAAGTTTCCAGTCTTGTATTAAAATTGCGGGTTTACTTGTGCTCCCAAAGTTGCCCAATACTCGATCTGGTACTTATAGTTGTGGAATGATAAGTCTTATCCTCTTTCCTCTGTCTTGTAGGAGGTGTTTAGTTGCCGATGCGATGCAGTCTGTCTGTGTGCTGTGACTCCGAGTGTGTTAGATTATATCTCACAATCATTAGTTTCAAATCCCAGCTGTGTTTCCGCCAAAAGTTCCAATCATTCATTTTAGCTTCCGGCGAACCAACCAAATCCATCTAGCACTGTTTGGGTGGGGAAGTTTATCATTACTCATCCCACGCGTATTTAAAAATATTAAATTTAATATACCTCTTGCAACAGTGGCCTCTTACAACAGTGATGTCATATCTCGTTAACTAAGACTTCCGGCGCACCTCTGTTTATCACAATATTGTGACAGTTTTTCTGGCATAACGTTTTCCGCCAAGATGTCTAGCCCGATAGATTATTTAATTATCCCCTTTATCTGCATGCCTCCGCCAGACAGATGTCTGGTCAGACAGGGTGGTCAACTTTCATCGTATCACAAAACCGGCTTGTGTCAACATGATCAACAGCTTTCCAATGGGGTCAAATGTTTGACCACCCCGTTTCCACAGGCGATCAGACAGATTAGGCGATAAAATATTATCACTGGCTGGGTCACCAAACCTGGCGAATCGTAACAACAGTCTGGGAGTGGAGTGTGAAACAATAAGATACGCATTACTCCCGTAGCAAATACTGCCATAGTGGAGTGGCGTGTTAAAGAATTCACCATGCTTTGTCCAGCAAAGAGCAAAATAGTGAAAATAACGAATGAAAAAGCATGATTTATGCCAAATAAAAGTGATGAGTGAGAAAAATGAAGAATAGGATACTGCCGGAGGGCTGAAGGTGGGAGAGATCCCACAAAAGAGCATGTTCAGACGTTTTGTCACATAATATGGAAAAGTCTCGCAGCGGCTAATCTTCGCATCAGCAACTCCTCTTTAATGCCTCCCTTAAAGTCTACATTCCCGAGTTTGTTAAAGTGGTTGACCTGCTCTAGGACCTGTGCTCCCAGGAAAATCTGATGTCTTTTCTCCTCTCTTGAGATAACTCAGTTTCCTTTTTGGAGCTATTTATGACCATCTTTCTTTACACCAGCTCTTCCTTCCAGACCTGTAGGTTGAATATACGGTGTACCTCTAACTTAGCAATCAAGGCCACTTCATCGGCTAATGCCAGCTCTGAAATAGACTGCTTCATCTTTCAATAACGCCAGCTCTGAAATATACTGGTCTCATTTTACAGCATCCCACTGAATAATATTTTGTTCATTCTTTACAAGCTTTCATGAGATCATCCATGAGGAGTATGAAAAGACACCGTGAAAGAAAATCACCTTTTCTTACACCAGTGACGGCCCTGAACTCTTCAGATTTTTTTGTTTGTTTTTATATCTGTCCTTAATTCCTAGTCTTGCAGAAGCTTTGTAAGGCATGGGTCAGAGCTACAGGAATGTTCTTCATTGTCAAGCCAGCCCCAATGATGGTCAAACGACTTCACTAAATCCAAGAGACAGAGATGCCTCTCACCTTTATACTCAAGGGCTTTTTTTGCTCAACTGCATGAGTGACGGTCAGTTCAGATAGGTGTACTTAATTTCCCTTTTTTACAGAATTTTAGAGAGTTCTACCGCTGACAATATTTACCTTTATCGGATGTATAGTTAAATCCAGCATGGGGAATGTTGTATAGCCTCCAACCTGCACATCGCTTAACTGGCAAATAGAAGCAAATATAATTCACATTAAAACCATAAAACCATTGTTGGAAACTAAACCTTTTTATTTCTGTTGTTGATGGCAATACATTGCACGTTTTATACAGATTACAGACATTAAAAAAAGGATGCACCACAGACCTCAAAGTCTTTTTATATATGTATTTGCGTATGCGCTTTATTTTAACGGATGGACCTCGTGTCTAGTCCTCAAAACTCCTTTAAAATAAAGAGATGCTTAAGAACGGCGGGAACTGTTGTTAGCACGACAGAGAGATGACAGTAAAAGCACTAAAACAGAACCAAGCAAACATTGCCGAGAAAAAGCACGTGTCTTGAATAGACGCGGGATGCCATGAGGTAGCCAACCTGTCAAGCATAGCCTTGAAACTCAAGAGAAAGTGAAATAGGGGAGCCAGGGATGCGAGGTATAGTGACTGAACTTAACGCTAAATCCAAACCTTAATCTTACTCCCAACGACGTTCGCGACCTACAAGGGTGACATCGAAGACGTCCCACTCTTTGGTTAGCTTTGGAAGAGATGAACACATGGCTTTGAGACGAGATAACAAAAAAGGGTGAGATCATTACTGACTTTTTCACCTCTTGTGCAGCCAATGCCAAGTTGAAGAAACCTTGGCATTATCTACATTGTAGATGTAGGCTTTTGCGGAGGCTATTATGCCATTCTGAAACTTGTTGAGTTGGATTCATGAGCTCGAGTTTCTTCCCAGGACATTCTATCCTGGCCTGGCATGAATTTAAAGTATCCTTGTGTCTGATTTCAAGCTAGAAATGGGGAGGGATGGCATAATATGCATTTCTTGCCATCCATGGGGGTCTCCAAATGTGCAGGGCTAAAATGCAGTGCTCTGGTTGTGCAAGGAATTGTCACATCCTGCACACAGCCACTTCCCATCTCCCCTCGTGTCGCCACTGAGAGTTCCTCCTGCACGCAGCCAAAAAGGTAAAAGCTGGAGTTAAGTATGGAGCTCGAGTCATCTCCTCAAGCTTAGTTTGCAATACTAGGTCCTCATATATTTCACCACAGGGGACATATTGGTATCCCACTATGGGATGACTACACGATCCTTGAGCGTTGGCCAAGCAGCTTGAATGTTGCTTGTTTCCCAGATGTACTGCAAACAGGAGATTCAGGGCTTGGTTAGAGGTCTAACCCTTGCATTCAGGCTAAAGCAGCATTAATTCTTTTGCACCTTTGTCAATTCAGATGTGGATTTCCTTCCAAACCATCCACACTAGCTCCTCGGAAATAATAACAACGCAACACAAAAAACGTTTGAACCAGTCTTGAGGCGGGGTTTGGCTTTGTACTTTTCCGTGCCAACTTCATTATACCTGTCTGAACGGAATCGCAGTCACAAAACAAAGGTTAAGTATTTATTTAAGACAGTATACGCACTATCTACAACTAACAGGTCACTGAAGCAGCCATGCGTGAGTCTGACGTCAAGATTTATTACGTTCCTTTACTTACAAAGACAGTTTCATGAGCCAGATAGTGGCAGGCGAGGTCGTAAGTCAAGGGAAATAATCCAGGAAAACAAATGTGTGAGTGTAGTTCTTACCAGTTTTTTCCCCTAAGTTATCATTTTTCTCAAACAATCGCACCATGTTGTAGCAAGCTGTCATAAACGGTCGCTTGCGCGGAAAATGATTGAAACAATTTAACAAGATCACTAATATGAAATTTATGGAAAGAATCGGACGATTATCAATGGAACAAGAGGTGAGGAGATGCTGCTGCCGTTGGCTAGGGCACATTAAGAAAACTATGTCCATGCTCTGGAATCGCTCAGGGTAAATTTAATAGAGGGAGATCAAAAAAAAAAACAAAAACGCAGAAGGAAACTAAAGATAGAGATGAAAAATATTTAAAAAATGTTATGGAAACACACTGAACGGATGGCACAGGACCAGTGGTGTATCCTGGTAATGCGAGCTAGGCGTGCTGCTACTTAAAATGAATATGTACGCCTACTATTTAACCCCTTCCCCTCTTAATTTAAAAACCAACTATATTCAACTACGCAACGATAGTTGTTAGGGGTATATGCCAATTATCTCCGAAATACTAATTAACTTACAGCTTGAAACTCACTGTCACTGTAATAATCTGCACTCCTGGCAACTAACAAAAATTAATCACAAAAAAACACTGGACTTGGACACAGCCGATTTTTACAACTCGAGAGCTGCAAGACGACCGCACGCATGTTCGTATTGTATTGACGTATCTGGCCATGACCCCGATCCACACAAACCAGTCTTCAAACGTGAAACCGAAAGGTACAGCACGCATTGTGACGGAATTACCCGAGAAACTTCGGGCGATTGCTACCAACCAATAAAAACTGCACCATAAAACGCGTCTGGGAAAATGAAACAAGATATACTCGTAGATTCTATGCGGGAAAATCCGTTATCCTGATGCGTGCGGTCCGAAAGCAGAACATTAGGAGATAAAAATTTAAAGAATAATAAATTAAATTTTTATTTTCCTTCGGGCATAGGTGTGCGCAGCACGCACGGCACACATAGAGAATACGTCACTGCACAGGACAGGAAGACTTGATACGTTTTAGTTTAAGAATTGGCGCCACGTAGGCTGACATGTATGGGAGCCTCACGAAGTATTTTCTCGTCACCTTTCGCCCCCAGTTAATACTCTCTAGTATTTGAGTAATCCAGTTAAGTTAATATATTTAGCCATACTGTTAATTGCACGCAGATGACAATAATTTTAAAAAAGTTAGGAATATGGGTAAAAATCGTGAATAATAAGGTACAGTCTCACAAGACAGAAAAAAAATACATAGGCGCTTTTCTTTAAACAAAAAAAATGGTTTGAAGACAAAATTGCTGCAGGAATAATAACATGCATCAGTTAAGAAGGACAGCCTACGCTCACTGTTAGTGACGTCTGCCGTCTAAGAAAAGTACCTGGATGTGCAGTGTTCCGTTATTTTGGACAGCCCTATGTCCTGTCCCGTGTAGTGAAGAGATAAAGAAAGGATAGGCCTACTTCATTCTCAGGCATGTCGTACAAGGTGAATAATGTTGAGGTTGTGCATGGGGCAGGCAACTTCATCGTCTAAAACAAATTGTCCCAGACACCACCGCTGCAGAAGCGTGTGACTGTGTCGTGCGAGCTTCCTGTTAGGGGGGACCATCCGAAGTGGTGGCTCCATTCTCCATTAGGAGCGTAAAGGAAAACGATAATGATGATGATGGTGATGATGATGATGATGGTGATGATGATGGTGATGGTGATTGTCACGAGAGGTTATATTTGGTGATATTAGATGATAAGTAGATAAATAGGTGTATCAGATGATACAAAGATACACTTGCCAGACAAGAGTTCTGGCCTTAAAAGAAATACCCCAGTCTTAGAAATAAGCACTGGTGTATAGTGTCCTATGAATAGTCAGACTATAAAGTTACCTGACCCAGATGGTAATAATAAGTACCAGACTCTTAGTCGTCTCCTCTCTACAACTGTCCTATGATATGTTATGTCTAGGTTAAATAATGAAAAATGTAACTTCAAAACAAACAGTAATGAGTTACGCAAGTCCTCGTATACAATTGATCAATTTATTATATATACCTTAATTCTTCTTTTCTGTTTTGGAAAATAAAGGCAAGTAACAATAATATTCAAATTTACAAAAGTACACGTGAATCACCCACACTATTAAAAAATACACAAAGGGTGTACAATGACTCTTTCCTATTGGGAATGTCACTTTAAATTTTACTGTCACTTAAGATGACCGTTGGATTGACTTGATCTAATAGTTCTTGAAGCACTGTTCTCAACCTTTAAAATAGTCACCTTGACTTAAGATTCTGTCTTTACACATGTAATGACTGTAACAACAGTTATATCATCATCTGAGTTTACTAAGTGTGTTAGACTATATATTTTGAGTCAGTCTTTTTGTAGACCACGTATCTGAGTTGACTTCACCGGGCTGTCAATCTTGTTTAGACAGTGGCTGGCAATCCCATGCATTAGGGTTTCCAGACCTGATGTGATGTACATTCTTGGTGATTGAAAGCTTTTCTGGCTATCACTGGTATACAACAGTCTTCTGCCTTCTGGCTGTAATGATTTAACCCTCAATTCAGAGATACACACAGGGCATCAATAGCCTGGCAGACTGCACACACATAAAGATGGCAAAATTCTTGGTGGCGAGTTCTGTCTTCTGTCGTTTAAAATTTTTAGCGGTGAGTGCTGTTTCATACCCCTTTTCTCCTTTTTATATCGCTGTATCCTCCAAGCGAGATTATCCGTTCCTCAAAATTTTTTACAAAACGTGCTGAATCGAGCCAAGTGTGTTTTTGTTCCAAATTCCATTCTATCCTGCTCCTTTAAAATCCATCGGATTTTCTCCATCGCGGTCTTGTTAAAACCGAACGATTGAAAGCTGTCGTTCTAAATAACTTTCTTTCACTTCAGTCCATTGTATAATTCGATATGGCTACCGAGAATGTGCAAAAGCCTGTGCGATTCACGTGTTTCTGCATTCAACCTCAATTATCTTCGGTTGTACTGCACATTATGTAAAGATAATGGTATCTGGACGAAGCTTAATAATAATAATAATAATAATAATAAATTCTTTAAGCACCAAACACGGCGCATAAGGCAGAAACCAGTGCTCTCCAGGTTGTACGTTGTGACGCCACTCCTCTTAGCTCTTGCACATTGTTTAATCCCAACGTTCTTCCTTCTCTTATTATTGTTCTTCTGAGTGTTTCTTTTGGTCTTCCTTTTTCCTCTTACCCTCAGGAACCCAAGTGAGTGCCTGCAATGGTATTCTGTTGTTTTGCATTCGTAGGACATGACCGATATATGACCATCGTCTTTTCCTTATATAGTTGGAGACATATTTCTGCCTAGAGTCTTCTCTTATTTGTCGATTAATCTTGAATTCTTTCCAACTGATGTTCATGAGTTTACTAAGACATTTGTTCTCGAATGTATTCAGCTTATTCTCCAATGATTTTGTTATTTTCCAACTCTCACAGCCGTATGTTAACACTGAGATAACATTTGAATTAAACAGACGAAGCTTGGTATGTATATTCAATGATCGTAATTTCCAAATGTTAGATAATCTATTGAAGGCGCTAGCTGCCAAAGCAATTCTAGTATGAATTTCTCTTGTTGTGTCACCATCCTGAGTCATTTTACTGCCTAAATAATTGAAACTTTCAACTTTCTGTAGTTTTTCCCCGTTCAGGATGATGTTAAAGTTCTCGTTAGAAAAGTTCATAACTTTAGTTTTAGAGGCATTTATTTGGAGACCTATTTTAACCGAAAGATGACACAAATTATTTACTGCTTCTTGGGATTGTCTGGGTGTTGAACTTAAGAATGCTAAATCATCTGCGAAATCCAGGTCCCCCAGAAATTTTCCATTTGTCCATTTTAAACCTAATTGTTCATTGTGGGTATAGTTTCTCATAACCCAATCAATAGCTATTCAAAAAAGTAGTGGTGACATAATACAGCCTTGTTTCACCCCTGTTTCTACTGTAAACCATTCTGTATTCCCTTTATTTGTTCTAACACAACATCTTGCATTGTCATATAGCGCTTTGATTATATTCACATATTTTGTTGGAAAACCATAGATTGTAAGTATCTTCCACAATGATGGGCGGTGTAGACTATCAAAGGCTTTTTGAAAATCGACGAAGGTGATAATAAGTGGCGATTGCATTTCCACTGATTCTTCTATAATTGTTCTTAGTGTGAATATTTGATCAATACATGATCGTTTCGGCATATCTATGCGTGACGGTATTATTATTAGTAATATATCCGAATTTTCATAACTCCAATGAAAGGACACACACCTTAGCACACTTCAAGTTCCCATCTTTGTTACGTATTATAACCTACTAGTCCCGCAGAGTAAGGTTCGCGCTGCTTCTCACTGGCTGAACCTCGCGTTGCGCTGTATTCGATTCCACTAAGATATTGGGCACACTCGTCTCGCCACAGTGATGGTGATTGATAATGATAGTGATGGTAATGATGGTGATGGTGAGTGTGGTGGTGGTGATGATGATGATGCATCTTTCCTACAAGGTACTGAACATTTGAACATGCAGGCACTCTAAAGAAAGTAGTCGAACACAGACAACAGAAAAGTAACGGAAGTGACAGGCAAGTGGCTCGTGCTTGGTGCGGGGCTCGAAAACTTTGTCACGTGCCACTATAAACCAGGGATTCCCAATCTTTTTCGGTCCTAATAACCATTTAACTTTTAGTAAACATTCCTGCACCTCCTTTTCAATACGAATGGACACAGTTCTAGCGTTTACACGGCATACGCGCATGAGACAATAAAAATGCAAATGAATGTTTGATAAAGAACACTTTAAGGGGGGAGCCTAATTTAATACGAAAATATAGTTATATACCCAACACTCCCCAAGTTGGGAACCCTTGCTAACTTCCTTTTTTAACTTCTTGTATAATTGGTCCAATCGTGGAGAACACCGTTTGGACGGACGGTACATAGTGACAAGCAAGCGTACAAACTGGAACAGGAGCAGCAGCAGCAGCAGCAGTAGTAATAGTGGTAGTAGTAGTAGTAGTAGCAGTAGTAGCAGTAGTGGTAGTAGTAGCAGTAGTAGTAGTAGTAGTAGTAGTAGTGGTAGTAGTAGCAGTAGTAGTGGTAGTAGTAGCAGTAGTAATAGTGGTAGTAGTAGTAGTAGTAGCAGTAGTAGTAGTAGTAGCAGTAGTAGCAGTAGTAGTAGCAGTAGTAGTAGTAGTAGCAGTAGTAGCAGTAGTGGTAGTAGTAGCAGTAGTAGCAGTAGTAGTAGTAGTAGTAGTAGTAGTAGTAATGGTAGTAGTAGTAGCATTAGTAACAATAGTAGAAGTAATAGTAGTAGCATTAGTAGTTTAGTAGTAGTAGTGTAATAGTAATATTAGTAGCAGTAGTACGAGTAGTAGTAGTGGCAGTAGTAACAGGTATATAGTTAGCAGTAATAATATTAGTGTACATGTCCTTGTTGCTGTAGTAGGTGCTGTTATTGCCGTAGAAAAAGAATCAGTGGTGGGTGGTAGTTATAGTAGCAACAGTAATATAGGCAACATTAGTTGTCAATATTGTAGTTGTAGTAGTAGTATTTGTCTAAACACCTTTTGACGCAATGAATGCCTTACTCACAAAAACAATCATATTATTCATTACTACTTACGTATATGAGAAAAGTAGCAACTCTGTTCCCTGAGTAAGTTAGAATACTTCCTGTCATATTGTTGTAGAACTTGGACGAGATAAAATAACATTTACAGCATTAAATCTCCTATTTGAAACCGAACTGTCTACAGGTTGTTGTACTGAGAGGGACATGATGAAGACCTTTGTGGGGTTCTTGTGAGAAACAACGTTTACCATATTTTGTTGCTCTTGTGCCAAACGTTATGTATGTATGTGGGGGGTCGGAGTGGCTCAGAGGTATAGAGTCCGCCTCGTATTGAAGAGGTACCAGGTTCGAATCCCAGTTGAGGGATTATAATTTAATGAAATATTTTTTTCACAACCAGTGGTCCTAATTACATCATACTTCGCCCTAGTCTCATGGGTAATGAGATCGGATGCCTAGCCTTCTCGGATAAGGGTGAAAAAATAGTAGGTCCCGTGTGCAAGTTGCACACGTTAAAAATCCCACGGCAGTTGGAAATCGTAAAGAGTAGGCTTATCAGGCCGCTGCCACGGCAAAATTTTAAAAAACATTAGGAAACCTACCCACCACAAAAATATTTATAGAATGTGTGATTCCTATAAACACACATTGGGATTCTCGCCGGTGCTACGGAGTTCGTGCACTGCGCTGAGATCCTCCTTGTGTGATCTAAGGGAGGAGATCGGAGCACAGATGGCGTTGTCTGTGTGCAATGAGCATGTTCCTTAAAAACCAAAGCAACCAAACCAATGTATGTATGTGTGTATGATTCTCCTATTTGGTATATATATATATATGTGTGTGTGTGTGTGTGAGAGAGAGAGAGAGAGAGAGAGAGAGAGAGAGAGAGAGCTTGAATTAAAATGGAATGTATGCTACATATATCATGGGCTAACCCTTCCAATTAACAAGTGCCTGTAGGATCTAAAGAGACATATTTGTTATTAACAGTTATTCTAATGAGACATGTTTGAAATTAAGTCACTCTAACAAGACGTATTTGAAATGAAGTCACTCAAACGAGACACAATTGAAATGAACAGTCACTATAACAAGACATAATTGATATTAATAGTTACACAAGACGTATTTTAAATGAACAGTCACTCTAACGAGACATATTTGAAATGAAGTCACTCTAACGAGACACATATGAAATGAAGTCACTCGAACGAGACATATTTCAAATGAAGTCACTCTAACGAGACATATTTCAAATGAAGTCACTCTAGCGAGACATCTTTGAAATTAAGTCCCTCTAACCAGACATATTTGAAATTAACAGTCACTCTGACGAGACATATTTGAAACTAATAGTCACTCTAACAAGACATTTTTACAAATTAACAGCTACTATAACGAGACATATTTGAAATTAACAGTCACTTAACGAGACATATTTCAAATTAAGTTACTCTAACGAGACATATTTGAGATTAACAGTCACATTAACGAGACCTATTTGAAATTAACAATCACTCTAATGAGACATATTTAAAATTAACAGTTACTCTAACGAGACTTAATTGAAAGGAACAGTTACTATAACGAGACATATTTGAAATTAATAGTTTCTCTAAAGAGACCTATTTGAAAAGTAGTCACTCTAACGAGTATAACTGAAATTAATAGTTACTCTAACGAGATATATTTGAAATTAATAGTTACTCTAACGAGAAATATTTGAAATGAAGTCACTCTAACGAGACATATTTGAAATCACACGTTTCTCTAATCAGTAGGCAATATTTGAAATGAACAGTCACTCTGACAGATTTTAAATGACACATTTATCTAATGAGTAGGCACATACGGGTATTTGAAATGAACAGTCACTCTAACGTGTAGGTAAGATACTGTTACGGGTACTCGGGTTCTTTCTTTGGATATATCTTGTCTAGGGTAATACTTCATTGACTTGTGAGAATTCATCACGGCAATCCACTATGCCGGTAACACTTTTAAATGCAGCCTGTAAAATACCTTTCTTACTCTTCAACAATAAAGAAGTCCTCTAAGGCCAGTTTGGACGTGAAGACGAATATTCATTTAATACGTACACAAGCTCCAATTGACACGTATTCAATATTTAGATAGACAATGGCATGACCTAGCCAGTCTTGAAAAACGTCGCTATTCCGTCGACTATGGTCAAGATGTCTGCGACATGTTGCTGTAATCTTTATTAAACATTTCCACGCGCATTCCTTAATACACAGCATTCGCTTGTCCTAAAATATCAATGCAGCATAGACTCCAAGAAGCTGTAATAAATCTTTATAACTCTGTAGTAAGAGCACACATATAGGAGCTGGACAATTATTCGTCCGTTCACACTCAGTGACACACATGAAAGGCCACGAAGTATCGCTCACTTCTGCTAAGTGAAGCCGGCAAAGACGTCTGCTATATTTTGTCCAAAAGACAATGACGTACTTCCGGGAGTAACCCAGGAAACGTAATATCAACAAGCTGGTCCATAAACAAGCCTTGTCGAATACGATAGATATGTTATGATTTTACTCATAACAGATACCAGTTTCGGTTTTAAGGGACATCGGTGCACGACTAAAGGTGTAAGTCGGTCGTGCATTTAGGAATCTTGCCTGAGTGGCGGATACAAAAAAATGCGTTACATTTCCGGGTACTGTGGAATATTATCCACTGGCCGTTATATAGATAGATACTCCTTTTATTTCAGGTCAAGTATTTGCAGTAGTAATCGATAATCCGATTCCGACCTGGTAATTGGCAATGTACGGCGTGTACGTGAATGTACCCCGGATGCCATCCAAAGCTGGACAAATTATAGAAATAAACCTATAAGAATTGCTTGTGTACACACAATGAGCGTCTCTCGTGCTGCGTGCACTCTTGCGTCTGGTGCGCTTAAATTCGTCGCCTTATTTCTAATCTTCTTCAGCAATGTTCATAGAATTAGAAAGGATAAAACATTTAAAGGCCAGGGATGCTAGCAGTCTGTCTTTATGCCGTTAAAACAACAGTTGCAATGAACAATACGTAGATTATTTAAGGACTTTAAAAATACCTGTGCAACCAAATATTAACAATACCTGAAGCTGATCTCTATGGATCGAAAAGTGACCACCAATTCCATAGTTTACCACCTGCGGATAAAAATTATGATGTCATTTCTCTAGACTTTGCTATTGTTACAGTGCACTCTTTCAGTAAATCTTCAAGACGGCACCATTTCATAATGTGTTACAGTGTTCCTGAATCCCTGCTGTCAATCGTTGGTCACAGTATCATTTAATATTTATGTTGCAGTGTGCATGTTCTGTGTTGATCCTTAACACGGAAAACCATTAAGGATTCTGGTTGCAGTGTCTATCTTTTTCTACTTAAATGTCTTTTGATTATTGTGTAGCAAGGTTCTTCAGTCTTACAATACGTTCGTGTTGTTCAAGGTTATTCCTGGTTAATCCCCAGAGATGTTATAACTTCGTTGATTTGTGTAACCCAGATTCTTGTTCAGGATTAGCTTGGCCTTTTGATGATGTTGGAATTGCAGGAGTTCGGCATGATCAGTAATCGTTTATATGTTATTCGAGTTTCCTCATTATAGTCTGAACCTTCAATAAAATTCAAGTCGAACTTCAGAATTGGAACTATACTATTGGACAAAAGTTATGTGCCGCCATTCAGTTTAGACAAGGTTTATATAATTGATTGGCAAACTGTAAAGACAAGTGAAAATGTCATGAAAACTGAGCTCAGAGAAATGTGTATACATCTCTGTGTGCACTAGGTTACTTTTTTTTTTAAATGTCCAAAAACTCGTAGTTTTTGCAACACGCCCCACTAGTTCAAAAGGTGAAAAAGTGAGTTGAATTTGAATGCACGTGGAAAATGATCATCGGTAAAGAGTGTTCACCGTTGGTATGCAATAAATCAGTATGACAAGTGGTCGAAATGATCACTGCATTAGCCATGCCACCAAGGAGAAGTCTCAGCACTGTAGACCGTGGTCAAGCCATGGCATGGATTCAGGATGGTCAATCTGTTCGTCATGTTGCAAGACGTTTAGCAGTGTCCCACTCTACCATTCAGAGACTTCTTGAGAGATTTCAAGCTACCGGACATTTGGAAAATCGACCTTGCTCACGAAGAATTATATAAACCTTGTCTAAACTGAATGGCGGCCCTTAACTTTTTTCCAGTAGTATATTAAGTTTAGCAACACTGCTTCAATCGTTCAGTGTCAAGATTTATTTGTAGTAAGAACTCAATGCAGTAGCACATCATTAGTTGAAAACAATTCGAAATGCATCAATAAAACGTCCATAAGAATGTATGCAGACAAAATCAAATCCTCTATTGCATTTCAGTAGCCTGTTTAAAACCCAAAGATAAAAGAAACTTCTATCTGGTCATCGTCTTCGTCATCAATTTCTGTTAATATACTGGATAAGCGACTTGCCCAGAATCGTGATGCGTTCAGAGCAGCTGTAATGGAGATAACGTTCTGGAAAGAATATGTCACATGATGATGATACTGGATAAGATTTCTTCAGGGGTTGGTTCTGGCTTACGCTCTGATTCCTCAACAGATATCAAATGTACTTCATAATATTCATTTAACTCTGCAATTTCTTCAGCAGTTATATTTTCACTCTCTGTTGAGTCGTCTAAAGGTACTTGGTTACTGTCAAATATGATTTCGTTAATCGTGATGTATCGATCTAAAAATGGTTCAGCTTCTTTTGGAGCCAGGGCTAGAAATTTTGCATTTACTAATTCAGTTGCTTCAAAGTTACAAATAAAGTCTCACTTTGTTCTCAATGATAAAGCACAAATGTCATTCGTCATAATTAATGAGAGCTCATCAACTTACGCGCAGTCCTTTTGCAAATTCACAACTTAAACAACTTATTTTTACTTGAATACTTATGCTATGCTTCAGCTGATGCTCTGCAGTGACAAAAATCTGCAATCTATGTTTTCTTCAAAATACTCTGTCGGTCTGGGTTGCACGAATTATATTTGCGGCGAGCAGGGCTTCTGATGAATGTTCTGTCAGTCTTTCGGCTCTTCTCAAAAACTGATATTGACTAGTAAAATATCTTAAACTTGTTAACGCAATGGATATATAGACTATCGACTAGTCTGCTTGAACTGTTACACGAAATGAGTTCCAGTCTCTCTCAAAACCAACATCGAACTCCTTGCAAAATGATTTTATAAACTGTTCAGCAAAATGTTCTAACACGAATTAACTGACCTGATGTTCCAGCTGAATTACAAACCAACGTTAAGTATAAGATTTCTGGTTCTTGGCACACATATTCTCTCTCTCTGTATAGCGATTCCTACATCTTTACTATTTATCTCGACCATCTCTAACACATACACCAGGTTTCATAACTAATATACATGCTGGGTAGATCGCCTGCCATGGCGTATGTCTTGTGAGCACTACATTTTCTTCTCAGTAGACTGAATTCAGGAAAAAAAAAACCACAGCACTAAGGACCAGCTGGTATATCTAGCCCAGGAAGTAGAAACTGCCTTCCAGGAGAAGAAAAAAGGTTTTGGCTGTTTTTGTAGACCTGACAAAAGCGTTTGATAAGGTATGGAAAGAAGGACTTCTCCTTAAGATGCTCAACAATAAAATTGAAGGAAAAATGCTCAACTGGATACGGGACTTCCTCAGATACCGCACAGCAAGAGTAAAACGTGACGGTAAACTGAGCCATCGCGTCACTCTTCAACAGGGTGTGCCACAAAGTGGAATTATCTCCCGCACACTCTTCATTATATAAATGATATTGCAGAGAAACTATCGAGACATATCACCAGGGCTCTGCATGCTGATGATTTTGCTGCCTGGTGTGCCGCAGAACATTTGCCTGCTGCGAGGTTCAGGATGCACGCAGCACTAAATACCATCGGTGAATGGGCATCTGACTGTGGAGTACAGATTAACCTCTCAAAAACAGTAGCAACCTGTTTTTCTCTATCAAATCTCGAGGAAGCGGTCAAATTGCAACTTAATGGAAGTGATCTTCCAAACGAGGAAAATTCAGCATACGGGGAGTCAAATTGGATAAGAGACTCACCTGGAAGCCACACCTGAAAGCAGTAGAACAGAGAGCAACAAGGAAACTGGCTGGCACAAATGGTGGTGGGGTGGGGGGGAAGCAAATACCAGCATACTTAAAAATGTCTACACAGGTACAGTCAGGCCTGTAATTGAATATTTCATGTCAGCCTGGGCCACGGCATCAAAAACAAACACGGAACGTCTAAGAAAAGTGCAGAATGCAGGCCTCAGATTAATCATTGGAGGGATGAAGATTACTCTAATCCAGGCAATGGAGAGATACACCAACATCCGCTCCCTTGATGACAGACGTGAGGACAAGGTGTCTATTCACAGCGAGAAGCTTCTACGAATGCCTAGTCATCCAATGCATGCCAAATTCCATAGCTTGACAAAAAAACAGGCTGAAGAGAACCAGCTTCCTAAACATCTCAAAACACCTACATCAATGTCATGAAGACCTCCTCCCAAATCAACCTACCGAAATGGAAATGCTAACTGATTATGTGGAGCCAAACTACTGCCGTGAAAATATATATATCATCACAGAAGTCCCTAGGGTGAGCGGGAAGTGCCACCAGACCCCTTCACAACTAAAAACCTTGGCTCAAGAGATGATTGAAGAAAAGTACAAACCGAAAAAGTGGACACACGTATACACAGATGGATCCGCAGAGGGGGCAGTAAAAAATGGTGGAAGAGGCATTTTTATAAGATTCACAAACGGGAAGATTATCCGTAAGGCCTTCCCAACTGGAAAGACCTCCTCCAATTTCAGGGCAGAAGCTATGGCACTACTGCAAGCCCTGAAAATTCTCACCAGATCAGAACAGCAGCCACCAGCTAACATCGTGATTTTCACTGACTGCAGATCATTACTGGAGTCAATACAGAATACCGGACATGAAAACGTGACGCATGAGATCAGATCTGAGCTTAATATTATCCAAAGGTCATCAACCATTCCCTTCATTGGTTACCCTCCCATTGTGGAATCAATGGAAATAAGAGAGAAGATACTCTATCTAGAAGTGGCCGTAAAATGGAACAATTCAGCCACCCATTGCCCTATCGTGAATCTAAAACCATCATCCACAACAAGTACAAAAATCAGTGGAAGGAGGAGGATGATACATACAAGAAAGATGACCCAATCCACGGGCTAAACAGACACCAACAGACCATCATTTTCCGCCTGAGAACTGGACACTGCAGACTACTGGGCCACCTCTATCGCCTCAGGATATCTCATGCAACTGAATGTCCATGCGGAACTGGAATCTAGACCCCGAAGACTTTAACCAGAACTGCCCAACCCATGATGACTCACGACACCTGACCTGGCCAGTGGGTGCTGATCTCAAGCAGAAGCTATGGGGCCGCCGCGCTGGACTGGCAAAGACTGTGGACTTCGTACTGGCATGACTACAAACTGAACGCAGAAGAAGCTGTTGTTGTTGTTTAACTCGGGCTGCCGAGCTTCTCGCTCTTTGGCAGCCAACACCAAGTTGAAGACTTCTTGGTATTATCAAAAATTCAACAACATGAAACATATACTGACGAATAAGCATTTGGAAGAAAGAACTGAGGCTCTTGAAATGTGGATATATAGAAGAATGGGGCGTATCTCATGGAAAGAGATGAAAACAAATAAGGAGGTCCTAGAAAATCTAGGTATGAAAAGAGAACTAATGAGGGAGGTCAATGTTCGGCAGCTAAAATACTTTGGCCACATAAAAAGGCATAACACCTTGCAGAAGAACATAACAGAAGGGAGAGTTGAAGGCAAACGTGCAAGGGGAAGACAGCGCTATAAGTGGGAAGATAACATCAAGAGATGGACAGGAAAGAGTCTATCAGAGTGCACCAAGACAAGAGACAGAAGACGTTGGAGATCCATTACAGCCAACCTTCGTTGTGGAGATGGCAACTGTGATGATGATGGTATTATCTACACTGTAGATCTAGGCTTTTCCTGTGGCTTGTCCGCCATTCCGAAACGTGTTGAGTTGAAGTCATGAGCTCCAGTTTCTCCAGCTTGGATTGCATTTAAAGGATCGTCACATCTGGTCCCAAGCTAGGAGTAAGAAGTGTGTGACATACTGTGCATTCCCCGCCATCCAAGGGGATCTCCAACTATGCACAGCTGAAATACTGTACTCTGGTTCTGGTCTCTCCCAAGGAATTGTCACGTCCTGCACAGAGCCACTTCTCAGCTTCCCCTGCCTACCACTGGGTCCACAGTTACATCCTTCTGCATGCAGTCAACCAAGTCAAAGAATTACGCCCGGGGCTCAAGTAACTTCTCCAAGCTTAGTGTGCAATGCTAGGTTCTCAACACGTTTCATCACAGAGGGAATCCCTGGAAGTGTGTGGATGGTTTCAAGAATCAATGTGGATGTAATTAGCCTCATAGACATAGGTTCACTTCCATGTACGTATACTGTAGCATTGTGCATAGCTGGTGGTCATATAAGGATGACTCCAGAAATGACTTCATGTATAGAAACCAGAATAAGAAAACGTATTTCTGTAAACAATATATGTAAGGGAATATACCAGAGAAAAAGGCATATTGACAAACAATGAAAAGGGAAATAGACAGTCAACATATAGACAGCTAAACAAAGACAGACAGACAGAGATATTGACAGAGAGACAAACATTATATATATATATATATATATATATATATATATATATATATAGAAAGATAGAAGGGCGGACGGACATAGACGGACATATACAGGCAGGCAGGCAGACAGACAGACAAATAGATAGATAGATAGATAGATAGATAGATAGATAGATAGATAGATAGATAGATAGATAGATAGATAGATAGATAGATAGATAGATAGATAGATAGATAGATAGATAGATAGATAGATAGATGGATGGATGGATGGATGGATGGATGGATGGATAGATAGATGGATGGATGGATGGATGGATGGATGGATGGATGGATGGATGGATGGATGGATAGATGGATAGACGGGTGGATAGATGGATGTTTACACAGGCAAATAACGAAAATTCAAAAGGCAAGGAAATAGACATATTGATACAGCACCTGCAACGGTTCGCTAGAGCTCTGAGATGACGATAGAAATCCCTGAGAACTGATAGTTGTGTCCAAGCCAGTGATGTAACCAACTCTGCGGGATACCCTCTGCAGTGTCGCAGAGACGGTGTCTGGCAGGAAGGCACTGCGACATATCCAAAATTAGAGAAATGAACTACAGCTAATTAAACAGTTAACCAGTCAGTCGATCAGTCACTCAAGCTAGGTGCTCTCAGCGGGTGCAACAGCGACGGTCGCACTACAAAATGCTGGCTCATGTCTTGTGTTAAAGTGTTGGCTCGTGTCCTGTGTTTGAATGGTGGCTCATGTCTTGTGTTAGAATGTTGGTTCATGTCTTGTGTTACAATGTTGGTTCATGTCTTATGTTAGAATGTTAACTCATGTCTTGTGTTATAATGATGGCTCACGCCTTGTGTTAGAATGTTGACTCATGTCTTGTATTAGAATGTTGACTCATGTCTTGTCTTACAATGTTGACTCGTGTCTGTGTTAGAATGTTGACTCATGTCTTGTGTTAAAATGTTAACATGTCGCATGTTCGAAGGTAGAAGCAACACAACTTTAATAATCATCTTCGTTTGTGAATAGAGCTATGAAAAGACAGTAAAATGAGAAAGAGAGGTAAAATAAACAGAAACAATAATGATCGATTGAGGAGAAGCATTGTTAGAAATGTTACTGGGAGAAAAAGACTGAGAAATGATGACATCAGAAAAATTGTAGGAACTACAATTTGCATCAAATACATGGAGAGACAAGAAATAAAATTGTTTGTCCGTCTCATCAGAAGAGAACCCGATCAATTACCATCATAAAGGTAGAAGCCTTGATCAGGGCACGGGGAAGACCAAAAGGGGCGTGAATTGACAATATTACAGCAATCCTACAACAACACAGGCTACCTAATCAGCCAGTGAGACACTTGGCTCAAGAGAGAAGACTACGGTTCTCCACGACGCTTCACAGCAAGAGTTGAAACACACAAAAAGTAAATTAAATGTTAGAAATAGAAAAAATGGCAGAAACAAACAAAATAATGTTAGAAGCGTAAGGAAAGAAAGAAGGAGAAACAGTTTGTGAAGTATTAACTATTTATAGAAGACAAAGAATCAAGAATATAGGTTGTGATAGACAGAAGCGCAGGAAAGCGAGAGCAGCGAAGGAGCAATAAGACGAATGGAAAACAGTAGAATTATCCGGTCATAACTGACTAATGGTGATGATGCTCTCTTGAGATGATTGCTCTCAACTACTTTTGGCGTGCTCTTTTCTCTTCTACTTGTTGTTAGAGCTTCATTTCGCCTAATCTGAAGTGGCGTCGTACGGAGAATCTCCACTTGGTGCGATCTAAGCTTCGTACTCCCAGATTGAAGGATTTATTTCCAGTGCCTTCATATCTCCCTTGCACACATTTTTGAATCTCAACTGGAGTCGCCCGGTTGTTCTTGTGCCATCTACCCGTTGTCCATAGAAAATATCTTGGCGTGCGACCATCTTCTATGCCATGAACAATGCCAAGCACATCGACATTTGTCATTTTGCTCTTCCTCGAAATACCAAGCGTGTGGCGTAGACACCGAAGATGAAAGGTACTGAGCCTACTGAGAAAATACTGGAAGTGTATCATAGGTAGATTAGTTTTGTTATAGGAATGAACTGGTGGAGAGAAAGAAAACAGGCGAGTTTAAGGCTAGATATTCTTCGTCTTCTCTTCATCATCTTGTTCTAAATGCCACACCGACTGGCGTTTAAGATCATGTTTCTCCATAATTTCCTGTTTATCTTCTGGTTATCACATACGTTTTGTTAACTTTTTTCTAACCCATAATAAACCGTCCATCTTTGTTGTCCCATATTTCTTTGTCAATGAATGTTATTTTCTGTCAAAAAATATTGTAAATATTATATATACGAGGTGTGTTCAAATGAAACCCGTCCCAGTGGCTTTATAACAAATATATGTAAGTTACATCAGCAGGAGTAGTAGAATTAAATACAGCAATTGTTATGAAGCAAGTACCCACTGGGGTTCTTTAGAAATAGTCACCATAGGCATTCAGACACGCATCCCACTGCTTGGGTAGACGGCGGATGCCGTCCGAGAAATATGACTTTAGTTGCTTATTGAACCATTTGGTCTCCGAGGCACTGACGTCTGCATCGGAGTCGAATAATTGTCCCTTTAGAGATTTTTTTAAGGGTCCGAACAAATGAAAGTCACATGGT
Organism: Oreohelix idahoensis; assembly: GCA_024509875.1. NCBI lineage: Eukaryota > Metazoa > Mollusca > Gastropoda > Stylommatophora > Oreohelicidae > Oreohelix > Oreohelix idahoensis. The sequence goes on along the minus strand of JAMPIV010009535.1, from coordinate 225,398 downwards.
GACAGATCAGGGCTGTAGGCTGGGTGTGGCAGAACTTCCCACCTTTTCCTTGCTAACGCTTCCTGCACAATGTTCGCAACATGTGGACGAGCATTGTCGTGCAACAGAATCACACCACGCGAAAGCATGCCGGGTCGTTTATTCTTGATGGCTGTATGCAGGTTGTCTAGTGTGTCTTTGTAGCGGATGGCATTGATGTTCACGCCAGGCTCTTTAAAGTCTACCAATAGAAGCCCTTCATGGTCAAAAAATGCGGTCAGCATAACCTTACCGGCGGAAATCTGTGACTTGAATTTTTTGGGTTTTGTTGATCCGGGATGTTTCCATTGCATGCTCGCTGATTTGCTGCACGGCTCAAAGTGGTGGCACCACGACTCATCGCCTGCCACTATGCGCAA